>CM077347.1:63764240-63984240 GCA_039655645.1 Ammopiptanthus mongolicus | reverse complement strand
ACACTTTGATTTGGAACACTAAATATAGTTTTCAGCTTATTCTTTTCATTGATATAAAGGTTCCAACAATCCCTAGCAATAGTGATTCTACCAGGAATTGTCAATCTAGGTTGCACAACACTCATGAAATGTCGGAATCCCTCCCCCTCAATAAACTTGAATGGTAGCTCATCAACAATAATCATCCTAGCAAGTGCTTGTCTACATGCTTCAACATCAAATGCAATAGCAGCAAAACTATTACCTCCTCCTTTCCCATCTTCTTTTTTTGATTGGTGGAGACTAAGAATTGTTTGACTAGGATCATTAGAGGCTTTTGGAAACTTTTTGCATTGACTCAACAAGGGATTTTTCAAATTACTTGTGCCATTTCTATGTGTATCACATGCATAAGATGCCCCACACCAATTACATCTAGCTCTAGGGCTTTTTGACATAGGAGGAAATTCTTTAGTAAAATGATCCCATGTCCAAGATCTAGGTTTGGTAGGTTTCCTTTTACCTGCATCATCTTCTTCTTGGGCTGAAGTGTCTCCACCCTTCCTCTTCTTATCATTCTTGGGCACATTTGGATTGTTTGAAGTGGCTTGTGGCTTAGCAATTTCGTTTGAAGACTTGATGGATTCAACATTTTCAGAAATTCTCTCAACATCTTGAGTATTTTGTGTCTGCATACAAAAAACAAGCAAATTAGAATGTTATTAAACATTGATGTGAAAGTAAAATTCTACTAAATAAGCACAAAACTTACCTCAACCATTTCTAGTCAGGTAGCTAACAGGGATGACAAACTCTATTAGGCTTATGCTTTTAACTGCCAAATCAGAAATAATCAGCAAAAATCAGAGACGAATTTTAAGCCACAGCAGAGAGGACCCAAAGCAGAGAACCCTAAATTTTACAGAGAACAAATCAAAGAACAAATTTTACAGGAATCAAAACAGAGAACAAATAATGTAACAATAACAACAACAACAGCAACAATGAGATAAGAAGAAGAACCCCAACAAGAATTATGAAGAAGAACCAGAAACGAAAAGAAGAAGAAGAAGAAGAAAAAATGAAAAGAAGTAGAAGAAGAATTATGAAGAAGAAGAAGAAAATACACTTACAGTGAGAAGAAGATGGCGGTCGCATGAAGCCACGAACAGAACGAAGAGCGGAGAGAAGGGTGGTGGCTCTTCACTCGGCGGCAGAGAGAATAGCGAGTAGGCGAGCAGAACGGCGAGCAGGTGAGCAGAGGTGAGTTTGCTGATGAGAGGAGAGGAGGGACGGCACTGTTATGTAATGAGTCAATAAGAAGAGGGAGGACGCAAATGAGATGATCCTGGAGTCGAGGAGAAGTCGCGTTAGGTTAGGGTAGTGGAGGATAAAATGGGAATATAAAATTTTAACTATGGGCATGAGGGTAATTTCATATTGGAAATTCATGTCTATACAAATATATCGGTTCGGTTTGGATTGGATCGGTTATCCCAATGCCAACCGAAAACCGATCCAATCCAGTAAAAAAATCGATTTTTTCGGTTTTCGATTTTTTCGATTATCAGCTATTCGGTTCAATTATTGCGGTTTACATCGGCTTGGGTCGGTTTATGAACACCCCTACCTGCTCGGCCATGTCCCTCAACCACTGTGCATTTCTCCACCAACTCGGGAAAAGATCCAATACTCAAAGGCAGCATTGCTCGCTTCAACTCGGGCCTCAACCCATCCTCGAACCTCCTGCAGACCCATTCTTCATCTGGATGGATCTAATAGAACTGAGAGAATTTGAGTAGCAGTTCAAACCTCATCGCGTACTCACCCACGGATAGCTGTTACTGTTTTAGACTCAGGCACTCCTTTTCTTTTTCCTGTCGGATGCTCCTCGGAAAGTATTTCTCCAGAAAACACTCCCTGAACAGTTGCCATGTCAATACCCTTCCTCCGGCCTCTAGCAGACTGGCCTTGGTTCTCCACCAAGCCTCTACTGCTCCTACTAACATGAAGGCAGCATATGTGAACTTTCTGTCTTCTCTACAGTGTGTGGCCATGAAAACTTTTTCTATCTCCTGCAACCACATTTCCGCAGCCTCAGGGTTATACTCTCCACGGAATTGGGAAGGATTTCCCTTCATGAAGGCATTGAGACCGGTATTCACTATCTCATTCTCCCTTACAGCATGCAGCTGATCCTACCTGACTTCCCTCTTTTCCTGCCTTTGCATATACTGGGCAGTCTGTTGAGTCTGCTGCATCATGGCGGTAGCCAAGTCCCTCATGGCCCGCATGGCTTCAGATGTGTCACCACCACTCCCTATCCCTGAGTGGTCACCATTATTATCATCATTATGTATAGTTGTCGGCCTTCCTTTTCCACATGCCATTTAGCTTCCTGTAAAAAGGAGCCATTAGTGCCGATTCATAAGACATATAATAGCACTTAACTGTTAAATATATCATATGCCTTATGAATGAAAACAGTTATAACACTTCGATAACTAGCGCATCAGACACTCTACCCGAAACCCGACACAGTTGATACAACTCGGTTATCAACCATCAAAGCCAGTACACTTAACCTTCACAGTCCGATTTAGATTCGAACTGCTCTGATACCACCAAAATGAGACAACCCCATACATATGAAGCCTTCCCATTAGTCCCAACCTCTTATTATTATTATTAACTATGCCAAGCCGTATATAAAGCGATAGCATGGTATACAAGCAGCGTTGTGGAAAACAAAAGGACGTAAACAAGAACGGCAAGCATAGCAAATGATGATCAGAGTAAGAAGCGGAAAATAAGCATAACTGTATAATAACATGCATAAGTTAGCCCCATCGGTAGGGCACTGTACATACATATACATACGGTCGGGTAGAAACCAAAAATACATCAAGAGCAAAAGAAAACACTCGGAGCTCACCAGCAACCCTGTCCCCTCTCAAAAGATACATCAAAAGCTCTCAGCTCACTCCCTAGGACACACTGGCAGGCTCTCACCATCAGTGGTGAGGATGCCCTGAGCTACCCTGACCCTTGCCATGAGTACGCCTGTAACGCACAATCGGCTCATACTCTGACGAAGAACTGGACACCACGATCCTATGCCTGCGTTAAGTCCTCAAGTACTGCTCGGTCCTCCTGCGCTGGCCTCGGTAGATGTAACCTCTCCTGCTGGTCACGACCGATGACTGGGGCGCTGCCCAAGCGTAGTCCTGCTCCGTCTGCCTCGGAGGTCGCCACATCCTCGAAAAGGGGAGGAACTGGTAGACGCGATGGGGACCATTAATATCTACATACGAAGGTGTACCGCTCTGAAACATTAGGCTGACTGGTCCTGTGTAGACCATAAAAAAGGTAGAGGAGTCTACCCGCCATCCCCTCTCATAATGGTAGATAATCTCAATATCGCCCAGCACAGGCATCCGCGGTGCCCCCGTGATGAACGGGGGAAGCCTCGGGTCCATGCTGAATCTCCGCTAGCTCGTCGTCTTCAAGCGATCCCATGATAGACAACAAGGAAAAACGGAAGGGAGATAAGAAATACAGCGCACCATAAAGTAGGAGGAAAACAGTAGTAATGCAGTAAACACACAACAGGTAGCATATAACAGATATCACATTTATAACATTTACTGCATTCCAGCACACATCTCTCGAGACAACAATTGCAATAGACATCCATCCAATGAGTCTCACACTCAGATCAATCCTCTAGACCGGGATACTAATCCCATGTAGCATGTCGGCCGAAAAACGCAGTTATACAGGTTCCCAACTGGAATGGTTCCACACCCGAACAAGTCCACACCGGAACAGGTTCTGTGTCAGAATGGAGTTAGCCTGTCCAAGAAACCGAACCGCTCGCCGTGACCAATAAGAGTGCATCCCTCTTCCATACTGGAACCGGGGTATCTCGGTCACCTCGGAATTAGCCTGGAACAACTGGAAAGCTCTGGGATTAGTCCAGCAAATCGGACAAGATCGGGCGTCACAACAGGATAGGAGCTACATTATCCGTCACTGTAGACTATTCACGAGACCGGCAACATCCCCAAGGCCGCCCACTTGACCGCCCCATCTACTTTCCGTACCCGCACTCAAGTACCGCTAACCTCGTATGACGCTGGCAGCCCATACTACCTGTCACACGGCCTCGCCACTTGGCAGCTGATGATGATATATAGCAGACATCCTCAACGCGCTTGATACCGGATCTCACGCCTAAGCTCTCAATCAGAAACAACACAATGCCACTGCATCCACACGGCCACAGCTCAAGCAACATGAGTACAGCCTCAAGAAGTCAGTACAATAGCAACGGCACCATCCACGGTATCAACCCGATAACAAAACGGCACACAGCCAAACTTATTCTACGGCATTCCGCCGCAACTCTTAATATGACCGCATACAACATAGTAATAATAACAATATCACCATAGTAGCAGTAACATCAACAACAGCATATAAGCAGATAGCAGCATATCACATATACCAAGTAGCATATATGCAGACAGATAGCAACAACAGCCAACAGCATACAGTAATACATTAGCAAACATCCTCGATTAACAGTTCTCTAACCTAGGGTTTCCAAACTTAACGGCGATAGCCCAAAGTAAGCTAAACCTAGGGTCTAGATACTTTATCAGGGCTCAACCACTTGGGTTAGGGCTTCCCTACGCATAGCAGAAATCACAACTACATTACTCTTTCCTTCTCGACGGCAGCAGTACTCTTTCTCCCCACCTGAACTGTCGGCACGCAAATTCACGCCATCACCAGCTTGTTCCTCCTTCCTCAATCTCGCAGCCCTCCTTCAATGGCAGTTCCAAGATCAGCCCCAATCCTGTTGGTAGCCGCTGCCTTAGTCCTCAATTTGCGGGAAATAACGAGCACGCACTTTGCCCTAATAATGACCACAACACATATACAACAGTATTAGCCTTAGGGCAAGCCCAAAAGATCAAAGAAAAAGGTAAAGACTCGAAGAACGCCAAGAACACGAACAACGCGTGTTAGGGATTCGAGTTTACCTAGGGCGAATCGAGAAACTAATCCGCTGGAGTTGTGCAAAACTTCACCGCGATTGCAACAGTGTAGTCGAAATCGCGTTCCGGCGGCTCGATCACCTCGAAAATGAGTTTCCTCTCTCTAAAATTCCAGAGCTTCTCTCTCTAACTCGCAGGAACTTAGAGAATTTCGTGCAGAATGAGAGGATGAAAGTGGAAGCTCCACTTATGGTTTCTACTGTCCACGCTTAAAAGTTCATCACTTTGCACGCTTGAGCGTTGCCAATGTAACATCCCAATTTTCAGATCGGTAAAATATACAAATCTTATCTAAGGCATAGTGGCATAGCTGTAAATATCAAGATATTTTGGAGAAGTAATCATGACTACTTTAGAAAAGTAATCCTGACATGGATGACTCATGATGATGAGTCATGGTGGAGTAATCATGATAGTGATGAGTCATGGTGATGACTCATCCTTTGACTACTCACATTCAGGAACCACTTTTCTCGTCTGGGGTTTGATTTTATCCCTACATATCCACGTTTTGGATGCAACACAGATATTGTTTTACTCTACATTACTGGTAGATAATTATAGATAAATTTTGGGTTGACGATTCAAACAAAACCCGGTCAGCGTACGAGATCACCGGAACCGATAACGGATAAGCCTCACGTCGCTTTCGTGACACCTCATCTAGACACCTCACCTTATCCTTATCCATATGCAATCATTACATGGTGACTCATCACCATAGTAATGATGACAAAGGGTGAGTCACACTCTAGTAATGATGATGGTGTAGGAAATGACAATTTTGCCCGTAAAAGAAATGACAATTTTGCCCTTAAGTAACTTTTATGCAATTCTTACCCTTCCTTCATATATCTTACCCGCCACTCATATATACATTTCTTATCTCATATTCCTTTCTCCTTTACCTTATTCTTCAAGTTCAAGTGTTCAAGTTCTAGTAGAACTTTTGATACAATTCCAACTTTGATCTTAGGTGAAGTTACTTTTCTACCCTTAAGTGATAATTATCATATCCTTATCCTTTCTTTTTATATGGGCCACGAAATTTCCTCCTTCATTCCCCTTCTCACATTTCATTCTTAACCTTTAAGTATTCAAGTTAATTTTGATATAATCCCAATTTTGTTCATAAGGAAAATTATCCTTTCTAACCTTAAGCCTATCTTATCCTTATCTTTTCTATCCTTCTTATCTTTCTATCCTTATCCTTATCCTTTTTCTTCTATATATATCTTACCTCACGGCTGCTCTCTTTCTTTTAACTCTCACATTTTCTTTTTCTCCATCTCCTTCACTTCAAGAACACCTCCAAGCTTTCAACTCCAATTTTTCTCCATTCTTCAAGGTTTTTCCATAAGCTTTGAGAAGCAAAGTTGTCTATCTTGATCTTCTCTATCATCTAAGAGGATTAGACCGTGTTTCATCATTCTAAAGCGTACACGGGTACCGGTGGAGGAACGGGGCTGCGGCCGTGAACAAGTGCTCGTGGTTCCGTGACAATACTACATTGATATCAGGTGTGGGGAGAAAGAATCTCGCATCCATCTGGAAGGCAAGAGTAGAATAATGTATATTTATATGTGTAGGGGAACCCTAAACCCTACTAGAGGTTGAGCCCTGATAAAGTACCTAGACCCTAGGTGTAGGTATCTTTGGGCTATCACCACTAAGATTATACCCTAGGCTAGATGACTATTACTTGATGGATGATTGACATGTTTGGTGTGCTTGTGAATGTATGCTCTATGTGTTTTATGTGTTTATGACCTTAGAACGATATGCTTGATATGAGCTTATAATGATATGCTTGATACTATGAATTGTATGATTTTATATGTTAAG
The DNA here is from genome assembly GCA_039655645.1 of Ammopiptanthus mongolicus. NCBI lineage: Eukaryota > Viridiplantae > Streptophyta > Magnoliopsida > Fabales > Fabaceae > Ammopiptanthus > Ammopiptanthus mongolicus. The sequence goes on along the minus strand of CM077347.1, from coordinate 63,977,350 downwards.
TTGATATATTGAGATATTGAACGTTATGGATGCATGTTTTATGATGGATGATGATAATGTGGATAGTGAATGAAAGTGCCACAATGCATATGTGAGGAAAAGTGATGGATATTGATACAGTGATGGATACAATGGTATCATGAATAAAATGATTTGAGGATTGAGATGAATATTGATATATTGGTGGCACAAGTGATGGTTGACATGCATAGCATAGTCATGTGCCAAGTAGCGAGCCGTGTGGTATGGGACACACGAGGTTAGTGTACTTGAGTGCGGGTACGGAAGAGGGAAGGGACGATCTTAGTGATCTTGGGGATGTAATCGGGTTCGGGACTTATCACAAGAGACGGATAGGGTTGCTCCTATCGTGTCATGTTGCCTGCTAGAACCTGGTTATCCCGACTGGACCCTCAATCTTCCATGTCGCAGGTGGACTTTCCGAGGCGGCCAAGATACCTCTCCCGAGAGTTGGAGCAGGATGCACTCTTATTGGTCACGGTGAGTGGAAAGGTTCCCTGGATAACTAACTATGATTCTCTGAGATTGAGAATGAGATTTGAGATATCGGCTGACATGCATGTAGGAATGAGATACATATAGTATAAGTATTGATCATGAGTGATATGATTGGAAGTCGATTGTGTATATATTTTTGTGATTTTCATATATGTGACGTGGATATATGTTATTCTATGACTTCTTTCCCATATATGTTGTTTGTGTTAGATCCTTATCTCTCTATATTTTTCTATGTATGTTTTCTTTTATGGCTCGTGGAAAAGACACTGCAGCTGAGGATTTTATTTCTGAAGAGGACGGCATCCCTTATGAACATGATGCAGACGAAAGATCCGTTGATGTTAGCGGTGAAGGATTTGGGATAGAGGAGAGTTTATATTAGTGTTTGGCTAGTCCAGTATGTGTGAGAGTTTTGAGTCTTTATATATTGATGTATTTTGGTGAGAGAATTAGTTACTGCTGAAAGTTGTTGTAATAATTATATGGTCTTAGTAGCGCACTCTGATTAATGTACTTAAGGATAAGGATACTCATATATATGTATATATGTCAGCACTGGGTTCTCTATGTTGTTGTTTTATGCATTTCAAGTTTTAAAAATTTTCATGTTTTTAGGATAATACAATTATGTTACAATGGGATTATCCTACGTAAGTGGGGTTGTCTCATTTTGATGGTATCAGAGCAGTTCGATTCTGAACCGGATTGTAGGGTTATGTGGACCTCACTGTGTAAGTTAAGAAGTTTACTAGCAATATTAGTTGGATCCACCTCGGATACTGACTATGATTAGAGATGGGTAGAATGTATATTGGGTGAATCTTTGTTTGACTACTATTGTGAAGTATGGCATAGCTCAAGATAGTAATGTTTTGTTACGTCATACCTATAGAATGGTGAGCTATGGTTACTTGAATCAGGAACCAATGGCTCGAGGTAGAGGTAGAGGTAGAGGTAGAGGTAGGACAGGACCTAATAGAGGTCATGTGGCAGCAGCTTCACATACTGGAAATGAGTCATTGGAAACCCTCAGGACTATGGGGGATATGGCTGCTGCTATGTTACAATGGAGCTGAGTCATTGGAAACCCTCAGGACTATGAGGGATATGGCCGCTGCTATGTTACAGCAAACCCAACAGAACGCTCAACTTAGTCAATTGACCCAGGAAAATCAACAACAACAGCAACAACAACGGAATGTTCGAAATAATGATGTTGGGTTGCAAGCCTTCATGAGGCGACAACCTCCTCAATTCAATGGGGATCACAATCCCGAGGGGGCAGAACGGTGGATTCAAGAGCAGCAATACACTGTGATGAAGCTTACAAGGTTTCCTATGCAAATGTGGTGGAAAGGGAAGCGGAGTCTGTTTGAGACCGGAGGAAAAGCCATAACTTAGGAATTGTTCAGAGAGTGTTTCCTTGAGAAATACTTTCCTCGAATGGTCAGGAGGGAAAAAGATAAGGAGTTCTAGAATCTGAAGCAAGGCAACATGACGATTGGGGAATACGCAGCGAAGTTCTACCCGCGGTATCCGGTTGAGGAGTGAATGTGCCGTAGATTTGAAGATGGCACCGTTGGGGATTACCAGATTCCCTGATATGTTGGATCGGTGTTCAGGAATTGAAAACATCGAAAGGAGAAGAGAACTGGCCGAGTCTTGTTGGGGTTTGGGTGTAAGTCTATCCTTGCTTGTGCTGTGTGCTCTATTTCATTGTCTTCAAAAGAAGACAATGTGTGTTCATTATGATATTGTTTCGGAAAGGAAACAATGCTAATAAAGGTACTGGGTAAGTAGGAATCAGAACATTCGAATTCTGAGTGTTACGCAATATTATTTGTCACATTGGTGAAAATCAACAAGAGTAGATGGAGTTTGGAGAGGTACTCAACTTGAGAAACTACTTCTTTAAAGAAGCGGTCTATTCTAAGTGCGGGGACATCTTGTCTTGGGTTGCAAACCACAGAAGGTGGAAGCTGCAGTCCATGATGTTCAAGAGTCTAAGTTGAAGGCGAAAGGAAGAAGTTGTGCAGTGAATAAAGTGGAGGCTTCACTAACCGATGGTTTACATAAGGATATATTGTATTACTTGTTCTAAGTCTTAGCCTTTTCTTTAAATTCTCATGATAATGTGTGACGATCAGGTTTTCTCATTTTGTCTATATTCTTGATTTGATCGTTGCCATTCCATCACAAAAATTTGTTCCTCATTGCTTTAGTTGATTTGATATTGTTTTGGTGTTCAATTTGATTGCCTTGTCTCATATGAATGTTATTGTGGAAATGGACTGGTTATCTTTCAACTATGTCCTTTTAGTTCGTACAAGTAAAACTCTAACTTTTCTAAAGTTGAGAATATTGGAAACTTCGATTGTCAACCTAGTAATAGATCTCTTGGGAGGAAGGAGCTCTAGTAGAGTTGTGATTGTGATTATGTACCAGGGCATTCTCACAATCAAGACCCTATTGGAAATCCTTTTTGAGGTATTAGATTTCCTCTCATATCCTTAATTTGGTCAATTTTCTTTTGTAACGTGAGACATTTATATATTTTCTTCTTCCTCGTCATTCGTTAATGTCTTTCTTTACGACTTTCTCTTCCATTCACAAGATTGCAAGAGGCAAGTGGAACGACTTCAGATGATTCTTAAGATCTTTTAAGAAGGATAGTAGTTTGCCAAGTGGAACAAGTGTGAGTTTTGTTTGAGGAAGTTAAGTTGGGACAAGTAGTTGAAGGAATAAATTTCAGTAAATTCTTTGAATGTGGAAGTTGGATTTTAATAGGATTGACCAAACGCAATAGCTGAATTGCCCAAAAAGGGCGAAGTATATGCAAGGAAGGAAGATTGTAGATGGAGTTTTCGAATGTGGAAAGATAGAATATTTATTTCAATTGTATTGGAGCTTCCAAATTGAATGGATGTCTTGAAAAGTATAAGGATGCTTTGCATCAAGGATTGAGTTATATGCTGGTGCAAGGCAGACAAGTAGAGGTAATAATCCAGTAGGAAAGCCCGAAGACTGTTAGTAAAGTGAGAAGTTTTCTTGGATTAGCTGGATACTACAGAAGATTCATAGAAGGCTTCTCGAAGATTGCGCTACCTATGACGCAATTAACGAAGAACGGCGTGACATTCAAATGGACAGCTGGGTGTGAAGCCAGTTTTCAGGAATTGAAGAAGGAATCGACTACGTTACGAGTGTTGGTATTAACTGACCCTATGAGGCAGTTCGAGGTTCACTACAATGCGTCATATCAAGGACTAGAATGCGTGCTTATACAAGAAAAAGAGTGGTGGCTTATGCTTCTAGACAATTTAGAATTCATGAAAGCTCAACGATTACAAGAGCTTAAGGTACTTGTTTGATCAAAAGGAACTGAATACGAGACAGAGGAGGTGGATGATATTCATAAAAAATTATGAGTTTGATCTAAATTACCATCCAGGAAAGGCCAATGTAGTGGCAGATGCATCAAGTCGGAAATCTTTACATTTGTCTGCAATGATGGTAAAAGAGATAGAGTTGCTAGAATAGTTTAGAGACCTAAGTTTGGAAGTAGAAATATCTAAGGATAGAATGTATCTAGGTATGACCTTAGTGACCAATGAATTCTTGAGGATAATTAGAGAAAAGCAAGAATCTGATCAGTATCTCCAAAAGATGAAAAAGTTGATAGAACAGAATAAGACTTCTGAATTTAATGTAGATGGCCATGGGGTTATTAGATATAAGGAAAGGATCTGTGTGTCTGAGGATTTAGAAATTAGGAAGATGATCTTGGAGGAAGGCCATAAAAGTTAGTTAAATTTTCATCCCGATGCCACAAAAATGTACCAAGATCTGAAGAAGATGTTCTGGTGGCCGGGAATGAAGATGGAAATAGCGGAATATGTTTTATCCTGTTTAGTATGTCAAAAAGCTAAGATTGAGCATTAGAATCCGGCTGGAATATTACTATCTCTGGATATCTCGGAATGGAAATTGGATGACATAGCAATGGACTTTGTAATGGGACTTCCAAAGACTCCAAAAGGATTTGATGCAATTTGGTTAATCATGGATCGGTTAACGAAATCTGCACATTTATTAGCCATCGTTGAAAGATATTCTTTGGAAAGACTAACCCTGATTTAGATAGTAAGGTTACATGAGGTACCTTCGAGTATCATATCAAATAAAGATCCGAGATTTACATCAAGGTTTTGGAAGAGTCTACATGGAGTATTGGGGATGAAGTCAAGGTTGAGTTTATCAACGAACAATTCAAGCATTGGAAGATCTATTAAAAACTTGTGTGTGGAAACAGACAAGAAGTTGGAACAATTCCAGTGTTGGAATGACATCCTTTGAAGCTTTTTATGGAAGAGAGTATAAAACTCTATTGTGTTGATACGAGACGAGAGAGAGAATAAAATCTTAAGACCGGAGGTGGTACAGTAAAGGACATGACAAATCAAGAGGATAAGAGAACAGATGAAAGCCACATAGGATAGACACCTACAGTAACTGAATCTGTTCTAAGAGATACATCGAATTTCGAGGACAAAATTCTTTTTAAGGGGGTGGTAATATAACATCCCAATTTTCAGATCGGTAAAATATACATATCTTATCTAAGGCATGGTGGCAAAGTTGTAAATATCAAGATATTTTGGAGAAGTAATCATGACTACTTTAGAAAAGTAATCATGACATGGATGACTCATGATGATGAGTCATGGTGGAGTAATCATGATAGTGATGAGTCATGGTGATGACTCATCCTTTGACTACTCACATTCAGGAACCACGTCTCTCGTCTGGGGTTTGAGGTGAAAAGTGTGTTTTAGAGACATGAGTAGTTTTTAAAGTGATAAAGGGGACCATTTCAAGCAAAAGTGCTTTTAGAAACATCATTTCAAAATAAATTGTTTTATTCAAGAAAAAGGATTTTACGAACTGTATTTCAAGGTTTTGTGTTTTACCGAAATCCTTCGATAAGGAAAAAGGTGGTTTTTAACCATGTGACGTTTTGTTTTGGAAAACCGATCCCGAAGGCCTTGTGTATAAGCTTCGGAGATTTGGGTTTTGGTTATGAGTTTTCAAAAGAGAAATGTGGTTTTGGTTTGGAAACTAGAAATCGAGACGTCGGGGTTCTAGGATTCTGTAAAACACGAGGATCAAAGATCCGTGTTAGGGTGTTGGTCCTATAAGCTGGTGGACATTCTTTGTGGTCTTGTGGGCTTGTGGACATGTTTTTATGCTTTGGAATCCAAAATCCGAAACTGGTGCATCGGTTAGGGATTTTTGGGTTTGAGCTGTGGGGACTGCGTGTCCTTTTTGAGTTTTGGACTGAGTGTCCAGCTTTTGAGAAATATTGAAAAGACTTGAGAGTCTAAAAGATGTGGTGGTTGATAGCTTTGAGCTTCAACGAGGAAATAATTATACGACACAGAAAAACATACGAAAACAAAAGATTTTCTCATGCATTTGTTTTTGGCAGACGTGCCATGGGAAGGGGGACCTTGAGCCCTATGATGACTTTAAGTCATCGTGTGCCATTGTACCTTGATGGACAATGAATAAAATCCATATAATGTGAAGCATTTGTACAGTGTGATATGGAAATGAAATCCATGTAAAGTGAAGCGCTATGCCCTGTGTGGATAGTGTGATATGGTACTGAAGTCCATGTAATGTGAAGCGTTATGCCTGGATTGGACAACGTGACATGGTAATGAAATCCATATAATGTGAAACATTGTACCCTGTGTTGGTCAGTGTGATATGGTAAATATGGTGTGTCTTGATTGGCAATCGAGTCTGATCAACTCATTCATTTGGTGATGGGATTTTCGGAAATTAAGAATCGAATGCTAGGTGGTATATTGGAAGTGTCATGCTTATGTTTTGAAAATGACGCTGACTGTTGGGTATGAGACCCTTGATTTATCTGTGTTGTCATGATGTTCTGTGTTATGTTTAGCATGTTCAATAACTGTGTTTGATATACCTATATGTATCTGCTGTTTGTGCTTTAAGTATGCAGTTGTTGTATTTTGAGTTCATATATAGGTGTCTCACCCTTGCCTGTACGTGTTGGACACCCTGTTGTGTTTTTGGATACACGTACAGATGTTTGTTAGCAGTCCTCTGGATCGTTATAGCTCAAGTATTGGAGATTGATGACGAAAAGGTGTGGAATGGTGACGATGAGACGTTGTTCTTTTGGTACGACTGGTGTTGGGGTAGTACACTTTATCATCTGTAGGTTTTTTTTGTCAGACCAGCTTAGGTTTATTTTGCGGTATTTACTTTTGGATGAGTCTGTTATCGGCTCCTGATGGCCATGGGGTAGACTGATGGTTTTTAATGGATGATGTTTACCTATATAGATATGAGTATACATATATATATTTGTGAGTTATGCTAATGTTATCATGAGTATATGTTCTTTAATATTATAAAAAGAAAAAAAATTCTATCACGATTTTCATAGTAAATAATATATAAGCAAAGAAAAGCTTTTTCCGAAAGCGAACCAGCAAATCCTTTTTCCTACTGAATAGTGTTTGGGGTTACGAAAGTGACACCCGAGGGTGGGGTGTTACAAGAATCAGATTTCCTACATTTTCATTAAATTTGAAAAAAAAATCAGTTCATACGCTTTATTCGGACGAAACCTTGAATCGGGTGAAGAACGGAGCTGAATACTGATTTACCGGGACCTGCTAACGGATAAACTTGATATCACATCAAGTCAAATCAAATAGGAACGCGTTCTAGAGTCATGATGAGTTTTGAAAATATCTGGACGCGAAAAGACCAAAATACCCTGACTTTTCTCAAAATTTGTGATTCTTGTCCATTCTTCACCATTCAAAAGGTAAGATCACTTCTTTGATATTTAAACCTCATGAATCTCTTCCTATTTCATGTTTGAAAATCTTGATTCCATGAGTTTCAACTTCATGAACCAAATTTCAAAATTCCTAGAAAGATGTAGAAAAATCCTTTTAATGTGAAACCAATTTCTTTGCGCTAGTTTCACCACCTTCTACCACTATCCAAGAGTATGTGATCAAACACTAGGCCTAGCCTATTTTATTTAGAGTGGCCGAACCCTAGAAAAAATTGGGGAAAAGTGACTTTCTTCAATTTTTGTTCTGTAACACTTGATTCCATCCCTTCCTTTCCTATGATCTTTGAATCCAAGTGATTGGAAAATCAAATCAATTTCTAACCCTTTTTCTCTTTGATGGCCAAAACTTAGAGCTTGAAGAACCATGAGTTTTGTTTCAAATTTTTGAGTAATAGGACTTAATCTAGTGTTAAGTATGCTTAAGAGCCAACCATCCAAAAGATTGGAACCGAATGAAACCGCTAGCCTTTTTCCAAAATTATGGCCAAACCTTAGACCAATTTTTGGGGAAGGAATTTATGTTTTGATGTTGTTATTTTGTATTGATTGTTGTTGAGAATTGAACTGTGGTTGATTGTTTTAGGCGACACGGATGAAAATGAAACCGGAACCGAAAACTGTTCGGGAGCTAACTTAGAAACCTAGAGAGGTAAAGGGAGGTATTTCATAATAAGTTTAGTGGTCGCATAGTGATTGGTTGTTAGATGTGTTGTAGTTGTTTTGATTGATGCTTTGGAGATATACTTTGTGTTGTATATCAATATGAATTGTGATATTGATGCCTTGGCTGATATAGACTTGATATATATATATATATATATATATATATATATATATATATATATATATATATTGGTTGAGAGCTATGTGTTGTATATGATTGGTTATTTGAATACGAATTGTGTCATGGATGCCTTGACTGAGATATATTGGTAATGTTGAATTGAGATTGATATATATATATATATATATATATATATATATATATATATATATATATATATATATATATATATATATCCTGGACTGGTTAAGAGCATAGCTACTGGCTATAGCTCGATAAAAAAAAAAAAAGAGTAAAATGATCGAAAACCAAGATCGGAGTTTTTGAAATCAAAGACAAATCTTGAGAAATGTTTTGCTTTACCAAGGAAAGTAACTTCCTTTTTAAAATGTTAGATCCTTTCAAAATAAAAAGTTATTTGAGGAAAGCCAATGCAAAGTGAAACTTCTTTTATAAAAACGTTTTTAAAAAGACTGAACCCTTAGAAAAACAAATTTGTAAAGAAAAAGAGTTTTTCATGGAAAATGTTTTCTTGGAGGAAAATGTTTTAATTCACGACAATGAAACCGAGTTTTGTTTTCCAAAACTATTTTGTGAAAATAAGACTGAAATAGAAGCTGTGATTTCCTTTTTCACCTTGAGATGTATGCAAACCTAGTAACCGAGACATCGGGCTAGTGTTTTGCGAGTTGAGCACTCGGACTTCGTGTCTTGTGTTTTTGAATGAACGGGCTTTATGTTTTTTAAAACGAGTCATGAGTTATATGCCTCGACATGAAAGAATGAACGAAAAAGAAAACAGAAACTTTCTGTGTACATGCATGAAACGGCAGACGTGCCATTTGAAAACGAGCTACAACTCAGGTAGTTCTGAATATGAGCCAGTTAAGACCACTAGGTCTATAAAGGCATCCTGTGTTCGAGACTCCACAAGTGGCCGGAGGCGTTGCAACCCCGTGCCATGGTAATCGGTTGCTAAACACGGATGAACTCAAACAGAGACTGGACTATTCATGTTATGGTTGTGACGTGATACCCCTGAAAAATTGGAGTTCGGACCTAAATTGAGAGGCCGACTCATGAGAACAATTGTGTTATAGGAGTATTTGCGGCCTATCGCTCGATTAAGGGAAGTAGAAAATCTCCGGAGAACATGAATTAGAAGGATGATATTGGCATCTCATGCATTATTACAACTCATGATAGTGTTTGAGATATTATGTTATATGAATATCTGTTATTACACCTGTATTTATATGTGGATGTAATTGCTGTTTGTCGCTTGTGCGGCTATCGTGATAAACTTGTAAAATGAGTATCTCACCTTTACCTGTACATATTGGACACTCTGTTGTGTTTTTGGATACATGTACAGATAATGATCAGAGGTCCCCGCGGACACGTGAGGACTCGGATGACGTAGTCTTTTGAAGATAAAGAAAAGGAGGATCCCTCCAAATTCCTCTGGGAATCGGAGCTGACTTTGGGGTTCGTATCCCAATGGCTACTTTTAGCCCGACTAGCATAGGAGTTTTACTTTTTGAGGCAGTCACGTTTTATTTGCTGTATGTATGTTGACTTACAAGTTTTAAGTCTGTAATATGATATTCTAGACATGAACTTATTTTATGAGTTTAAACTATGTTTCTAAGAAACTTATATGCTTCGGCATAATTACGTCATGATTATGTTGTTAGGGATGTCAAATATTGAGGATTGCTATGTGGTTTATTCCTTTGTCTTGAGTTTGGATTCTTTGTGCATGAAGAAAAATTGTAGACCCACATTTTTGAACATAATTAATTACTTAAAGTATTTTCCGAAAGCAACCAGCGTTTTATTTTGTTTATGTTTTCCGCAATCGAGTTCGAGTATGTAGCGCCAAGGGGGGTTACATTTGAGCTTGGGCTTTCTCAACATCCAAATGTTGGGCGCTGATTTTACCCATTTTTCCACGTTTTTGCACTTTCGGAGCTCGTTCCAAGGCTAAATTGTCTCAAATTTGGACCATAGTTTCCTCAACCCATAAGGAACATAATTAAGCCCTTAAACATGCTTAACTTATGCCCCACACATTAAACAATAAAATGGGGGTGTTATACTACTATATCCCTTAAAAGAAACTTGAGTATTGTTGTCGTTGTCCTCCTCTCTTTCCCAAGTAGCTTCTCCTCTGGTTACATCCCATAAAAATTTGACTAAGGAAATTTGCTTTCCGCAGAGTTACTTCGTCCTTCGATCTTCGATCCATACAGGTAATGCTTATATTCTAAGTTCTCTCTTATTTGTATTTACTCGGGCTGTATGATGTGCGATGGATCGGGGTGGTATTGTCAGAGTTGGGATACATGAAAGACATCATGGATATTGGATAGATTGGGAGGTAAAGCAACTTGATAGGCAACTGGACCAATTCGACGAAGAATTTGAAATGGCCCTATGAATCTAAGGGTAAGCTTTCTGGATTTGATTGCCCTACCAATTCCAGTTCTTAGAGTGACTCACATAAACACATGGTCACTTTCTTGGAACTCTAAGGGTCTCCTCCTCTTATCACTTGTTAGGTCGTCCGTTGCACCACCTTTAGTCTCAACAACTGATTCTCACTAGTTTCATATCAACAGAGCGGTGTCCTACACTTTCGTCCATATAGTGCTTCGTATGGCGTCATTTTAATACTCGAGCAGAAACTATTGTTGTACGTAAACTCAATCAATGGAAGGAAATCGTCCTAACTTCCTGTGTTTTCCAAAACAAATGCTCTTTAAAAGTCCTCCAGTGATTGAATTGTCCTTTCAAACTGACTATCCATCTGTACATTTAAGCTGAACTCATCCTTAGTTTAGTTCCCAATGCACTATTTAAACTCTGTCAAAACCTGGAAGTAAATCTCGGATCTCGGTCCAAAACTATACTTGAAGTTACTCTGTCCAGCCTCACAATTCCTTGATGTATATCTGGGTTAACCTTTCGATGGAATAACTCTAGTGGATAGGCCAGAAATGAGCATACTTCGTGAGCCTATCACGATCACCCAGATTGCATCATACCTGTTCTGCGTCTTCGGTAAACCAGAGACAAAGTCCATTGCAATATTAACCCACTTCCATTATGGGATGTCTAGTGATTATAACAACTCTGCTAGCTTCTGATGTTCAATCTTTGCCTTTTGACACACCAAACAGGATTGGACATACTCTGTTACCTCTTTCTTCATCCCTGGACACCAGAACAGCTTCTTCAGCTCTTGGTACATCTTGGTAGCTCTCGGATGAAAACTTAGCTTACTCTTGTGTGCTTCCTCTAAGATCATCTTCTTAACTTCGCTATCCTCTAGCACACAAATTCGTTCCTTAAACCTTAAGATTCCGTTAGTACCTCTCTTACACTCTGAGGTCTTACATTCTTCTATCATCTAGTTTACTTCCTACAGGTACTAATCTTCTTCTTGCTTCCTCCATAATAAATTCATAAAATCACTAGTGACAGTGACCATCCCTATACTCATCTTGTCCTTAAACAACTCCACGTCCAAGTTCATATCTCGGAACTGTTCTAGCAACTCCAGCTCTTTCACCATCATTGCGGACAAGTGCAAAGATTTTCGACTAAGTGCATCCGCTACCACATTCGCCTTCCTTGGATGGTAGTGCAGGTCGAATTCATAGTCCTTTATGAATTCCATCCATCTCCTTTGCCTCATGTTAAACTCTTTTTGGTCGAAAAGATACTTTAAACACACTAATTTTAGCACCATAGAGATAGTGTCTCCATATCTTCATTGCAAACACTATTGCAGCAAACTCTAGACCATAGGTTGGGTAATTCTTCTCATGCACTCTTAACTGCCTGAGGCATATGCCACTACCTTCCCTTCTTGCATGAGTACACAACCCAAACTTTGATATGATGTGTCACAGTACACATTAAACGGGGTTGGTGGATCTAGGAAGACTAACACTGGAGATATTGTCAACATCCTCTTAAATTCTTGGAAACTAGCCTTGATAAACCTCAATTCTGTGCATTTTATAGGGGGTATTTGGGTTGAATTTTGATGCATTTGATAATGATTATTGTTGTATTCACCCTTTTACTTATGTTTTGATAGAATTGATGTTTAGAGACAGTTTGATGAACATATGATGAAAGATGGAGGTTTTTGATCTAAAATGAAGAAAATAATGAAGTTCTGAGTTCGAGCACGGTTGTGCCAGACAAGAGCGCGCCCGTGCAAGCCCTTTATCTCAACCATCCAAACAAAGCCTTACAAAAATGACATAAAGCTTACCTTTGAAGATTTAGCACGGTCATGCCAGACATTAGCACGGCCGTGCCAAAGTGAAGCCAGGCCTGACTCAGAGAATCAAGGCCTGACTTAAGCAAGCACGATCTTACATAGAGGAAGCACGGTTGTGCAGAAGATTGAGCACGGTCGTGCTGATGCCCATGCACTATGACGCTGATTGAACAAAGTTGGTATGCTCATGAAGAACTGAGCATGGCCTGACATATGGGGAGCACGACCGTGCGGAATAAAGAGCACGCTCGTGATGGCGGCGCTGAAGACCTAATTTTGGGCCCTTTTCCCATATTTTCCTTTATATGGAGGCCATATGTACCTTTCAAAAACATCTCTTGACATTTATTGTAATAGCTTTCTAAAGTTTATAGCTTTTAGTAGTAGTTTAGATTTTTAGAGTAGGATTCGCGCTTGGGGGTTAAGTTGAAGACATTTCTTCTCTTAATTCTTCAAGATGTGTTTCCTTTTGTTGCACTTGGTTTTATCTATTATTATGGGTAGCTAAATTCACCACTAGAGTTGTGGTGGATCTTGTATTAGTAGAAACCATTTTTCCTATGTCTTAGCTTTAATTCGAATCTCTTTGGTTACAAAGTTGCGATTTGAATTGTATTATTCTATTGTTCTTCATCCCATACTAGGATTGCGTACCCTTTGTATGCTCTTAATCAATTGGTTGACCAACGACCGTACTGCAATTGATTGGTAGATCTATAGGATAATCGGGGTTTAAATTATAGCATGATCAAACGTGATTTACTCCTTTCAGTCATTCAACCTCTTTGCTCTTGATGTTTTCTAATCATTTAAACTCTTTGTCTGACAAACATTGGGTTCATCTGGGGAAAAGAATATTGATTTCCTGACGAACAATTAATAGTATTAGTAGAGGGATTGATATTCGAAAAGCATCAGTAAAATTGAATAGAACTAGGATTTGGGGGGTATCGAAAGTACAAGTGAAACCATGACTCTAGGTTGTTTTACTCTTGATTTCACAAACCCTTACTTCTCTGTTATTCAACTTTTTACTATGGTTCACATCATACTCTTATTATTATTTCAGTTAGTCTAAATAGCATAAGGATTTCTCTATTCCGGTACTCACGTTAGTATTACTCATTAATCCCTTGGGTATGATATTTGGACTTCCATCCTACATTACTTTTGTGACAGGTTACAATGCCCTTAAGTGTGTTCACAACACAACAAGCCTCACACTTTTTTAAGCCAGATAATTGCTTGAGGACAAGCAATACTCAAGTGTGTGAAGTTTGATAAACCTCAATTCTATGGATTTTATAGGGGGTATTTGAGTTGAATTTTGATGCATATGATAATGATTATTGTTGTATTTCACCCTTTTACTCAAGTTATGATAGAATTGATGTTTAGAGACAATTTGATGAATGTATGATGAAAGATGGAGGTTTTTGAGCTAAAATGAAGAAAATAATGAAGTTCAGAGCTCGAGCACGACCGTGCCAGACAAGAGCACACCCGTGCAAGCCCTTCAGCTCAACCATCCAAACAAAGCCTTATAAAAATGGCTTAAAGTTGACCTTTGAAAATGAAGCACGGCCGTGCCAGACACCAGCACGCTTGTGCCAAAGTGAAGAAAGGCCTAACTTAGAGAAGCAAGACCTAACTTAAGCAAGCACGACTTTACATAGAGGAACCACGACCGTGCAGGAGATTGAGAACGCCAGTGCTAATGCCCGTCCACTATGACGCTAATTCTACGAAGTGGGTACGCCCGTGCAGAGTTGAGCATGGCCTGACATATGGGGAGCACGACCGTGCTGAATAAAGAGCACTCCTGTGCTGGCGGCGCTGAAGAACTAATTTTGGGCCCTTTTCTCATATTTTACTATATATAGAGGCCCTCTGTACCATTCAAAAACATCTCGACATCTTTTGTAATAGCTTTCTATAGTTTATAGCTTTTAGTAGTAGTTTAGATTTCCAGAGTAGGATTTGCACTTTGGGGTTAAGTTGGAGACACTTCTTCTCTTAATTCTTCAAGATTTGTCTCCCTTTGTTGAACTTGGTTATATCTATTATTATGGGTAGCTAAATTGACCATTAGAGTTGTGGTGGATCTTGTATTAGTAGAAACCCTTTTTGCTATGTCTTAGCTTTAACTCGAATTCTATTTTGCTTTCAAAGTTGCGATTTGAATAATGTAATTCTATTGTTCTTTGTAACATCCCGATTTTTTGTGACTCTAATCGAGCTGGTTAATCTTGATTAGGGCTTCGGATAGTTGTATGAATTGTTCTGTGCTAGTTTAAGGCTTAGTTTGAAGCATAGGAATAGGCTTGAACAAGGTTGGAGGTGCTTAAGGCATTAAACGAGTAACTGTGGAAGCCAGAGGTTTAGAAGGCTCTTCCCAACGAAGCGGCACGCTTAAGCGTGGGAAGGGAACACGCCCTAGTGTGCCAAAGCTTAAGCGTTGGTATGTTGCACCCTCAAGTGAGCTGAGTACTTTTTCCAGTTGGTGTGCTTTTTAACGCCTGTGCTACTCGTGTTAGGCCAGGGCGAAGGCGGAGCGGACAAGGTTCCACGCTCAAGCGTGGAGAAAACCCCACGCTCAAGCGTGAGCACGCTCAAGCATGCTGAGAGTCCACGCTAAAGCTTTCTCAGCAGGATCACTTAAGTGAAGGTTTTCACTTTCCTCTTCACTTGGTCATTTCTCCATTGATGAACTCGAAGTGCAGAGAGTGGCGAGAGAAGCTCTGAGAGTTCTAGTGTGAGAAAGGTTGTTTCGAGGCGATTGAAGTACCAGAACGCGATTCCGACTACACGGTTGTGATCGCGACGAAGTCTTCTATGACTTTGACGGATTACTTTCTCGATTCGTCCAAGGTAAACTCGAATCCCTAACACGCGTTCTTGGCGTTCTTGGCATTCTTCGAGTCATTACCTCTTTCTTTGATCTTTTGAGCTTGCCTTAGGGCTAACAGTATTGCATATGTGTTGTGTTCGTGATTAGGGTAACGTTTGTGTTTTTGAGTGTGCGATTCGAAAGAGGAACCGCGGCTGCACCAAGGTGGTTCCTGGCTGTTCTTAAGGCTGCCATTGAAGGAGGTTGCGAGCTCAATATTGGAGGAGCAAGCCGGTGATCGTATGTATTTGCGTGACGACTGTTCAGGTGGGGAGAAAGAGTATTGTTGCCGTCGGGAAGGCAAGAGTAGTGTAGTGTGTTTTCTGCTATGTGTAAGGCAGCCCCGACCCTGCTAGTGGTTGAGCCCTGATAAAGTAACTAAACCCTAGGTTTAGCTTACTTTGGGCTATCGCCGTTAAGATTGAAAACCCTAGGTTAGCAAACTGTTGATTGAGGATGATCTGTCTCATATGACTGTTGTGATGATGACTGTTGTTGTTGCTATCTGTCTAAGTGCCTGTATGCTGCTTGGTATGAGATATGCTGCTATGTGCTTTTGAAATTATTACTATTGTTGGTATTGATGCTGTTATGTTGTTGTGGTAATTGTCATGTGGTGGCGGAACGTCGTAGAGTTAAACTTGGTTGTGTGTCGTGTTGTTGTCGGGTTGATACCGTGGATGGTGCAGTTGCTGTTATGCTGACTTTTCGAGACTGTGGCCTTGTTGTTTGAGATGTGGCTCGTGGATGCATGGCGTTGAGGCTGTAGCTGTGTGGATGCAGTGGCATGGTGATGTTTCTGATTGAGAGTTTAGGCGTGAGATCTGGTATCAAGCCTATTGAGGATGTTTGTTGCATATCATCAACTTCCAAGTGGCGAGGCCGTATGATAGATAGTATGGGCTGCCAGCATCATACGAGGTTATTTGTACCTTAGTTCGGGTACGGAAAGTAGATGGGGCGGTCAAGTGAGTGACCTTAGGGATGTTGCCGGTCTCGGGAATAGTTTACAGTGGCGGATGTGGTAGCTCCTATGCTGTCGTGACGCCCGATCCAGTCCGATTTGCTTGACTAATCCTAGAGCTTTCCATTGTTCCAGGCTAATGTTTCGAGGTGATCGAGATACCCCGGTTCCGGTGTGGAAGGGGGATGCACTCTTATTGGTCACGGCGAGCAGTTCGGCTTCATGGACAAACTAACTCTATTCCCACACAGAACCTGTTCCGGTGTGGACTTGTTCGGGTGTGGAACCGTTCCGGTGTGGAACCAGCTTTGTGAGTTTTCAGCCGACATGCTGCATGGGAATAGTATCCCGGTCTAGAGGATTGATCTGAGTGTGAGACTCATGGAGATGGATGCTTGTTGCACGTGTTGTCTCGAGAGATGTCTGTTGGAATGCAGTAACTGCTATACCTGTTATATATGCTACATGCTACATGTTTTGTTTACTGCATTACTGTTGTTTTTCGACTTTGCTATGCATTGTATTTCATATCTCCCTGCTATTTTTCTGTTCTATGTTTGGGTTCGCTTGAAGACGACGAGCCAGCCGATCCATAAGATGGACCTGAGGCTTCACCCATTCATCACAGGGGCACAGCGGATGCCGGTGCTAGGCGACATTGAGATCATCTACCATGATGAGAGGGGATGGCGGGTAGACCCCTCGACCTTTTTGGTGGGTTACATAGGACCCGTCAGTCTGATCTTTCATAGCGGCACGCTACCGTATTTGGACATCATTGCACCCTACCGCTTGTACCAGTTTTTTCCCTTCCCTAGGATGTGGCGACCTCTGAGGTAGAGAGAGACTACATGTGGGTGGCACCCCAATGCTCAGTTGTGACCAGCAAGAGAGGCTACGTCTACCGAGGCCAGCGTCAGAGGACAAAGCAGTATTTGAGGACCTACCGTAGGCGTAGGATTGTTGTGTCCAGCTCGTCATCGGAGTATGAGCCTTTAGTGAGGTATAGGCGTACTCATAGTGAGGGCTAGGGTAGTTCAGGGCATCCTCACCACTGATAGTGAAAGCCCGCCAGTGCGTCCTAGAGGGTAAGTTAAGAGCTATTCTTGTACTTTGTGGGGGCGGGTTATGCTGGTGAGCTCCGAGAGCCTTTTTCTTTTGTTGTTGGTGTATTTTCAGTTTTGTTTACACAGTGTGTATATGTATGTACAGTGCCCTGCTGGGCTATAGTTACGCATGTTATCTATATATATTTTGTTATGCGGTTGCGCTTTTACTCTGATAGTTTTTCTATGCTTGCCATTGTTGCTTGTTTGCTTCCGCAACGCTGTTTGAATACCACGCTATCGCTTTATATGCAGCTAGGCATAGTTAATAATAATAATAGGAGCTTGGAACTAATGGGATTACCTTCTGAGAAAGGAAGGTCGTCTCATTTTAGTGGTATCAGAGGGGTTTGTTTCTACAAAGGGCCTTGAGGGTTGTTGATGCTACACAGTCCTTATTACAAGTGAAAACTGTGGAAGTTGGGAACCATTACTGTGAGTCTAGAAAGTGTACTGGCTTTTGATGGTTGATACCGGGATGTATCAATTGAGTCTAGTTTTGGGTAGAGTGTCCGATGGGCTAGTTATCGAAATGTGATAACTGTTGTCATTCATAAGGCATATGATGTGTTTAACTGTTAAGTGCTATTATATGTCTTATGAATTGGAACTAATAGCTCCTTTTGCAATAAGCTAAATGGCACGTGGAAGAGGAAGAGGTAGAAGGTCGGATGGGACCGGAGGTAATGATAATAATAACAATGGTGGCCACTCAGGGATAAGGAGTGGTGGTGACACCTCTGAAGCAATGCGGGACATGCAGGACTTGGCTACAGCGATGATGCAACAAACCCAGCAAATTGGCCAATATATGCAGAGGCGGGAAAAAAGGGAAGCGAGGCGGGATCAGCTACACACAGTAAGAGGAAATGAGACAGTGGACACTGGTCTCAACGCATTCATGAAGGGAAATCCTCCCTAATTCCACAAAGAATACAACCCTGAAGCTGCAGATATATGGTTGCAAGAGATAGAGAAGGTATTCATGGCCACACACTGCAGAGTGGACAGGAAAGTTATGTATGCTGCTTTCATGCTTGTTGGGGTAGCAGAAGCTTGGTGGAGAACCAAGGCCAGACTGTTAGAGGCCGGAGGAAAGATGTTAACCTGGCAACTGTTCCCGAAGTACTTTCTGGAGAAGTACTTCCCGAGGAGCATCAGACAAGAGAAAGAAAAAGAGTTCCTGAGTCTGACACAGGAACAACTGTCGGTTAGTGAGTACGCGATGAGGTTTGAAGCGCTACTCAAGTTCTCTCAGTTCTATCAAGAATGGGTCTATAGAAGGTTTGAAGATGGGTTGAGGCCCGAGTTGAAGCGAGCAATGCAACCTTTGAGTATCAACTCTTTTCCTGGGTTGGTAGAGAAGTGCACAGTGGTGTAAGGGCATGACTGAGTAGGGACTGTCCCACAACAAGTGACAAGTGGTGGGCCTGTTCGGACCAACCAGAGAGGTCGAAGTGGCAAGTTCCAGCAGAGGGCGAGACCGTACGATCGCCCGGCTTAGTTTAATGTCAACCATGGAGGGAGCAGCTCCAGTCAAGGGCAATAGGAGATCAAGACCTGTTTCTGATGTGGTGGACCGCGTCTAGTCAAGAACTGTCTAAGGACCCAGCACATCAGGTGCTTCAACTGCAACCAAATGGGTCACTATGCATCAGATTGCAAGCCTGGAGTTAGCAGAAGGGCTCAGTTTCAACAGCCGAGCGGTAGAGCTCAGAGTGGCGGAGCAAGATCAGTTATGGTAAGTCAACAGAGTAGGCCACAGACGATAGTAAGAGTGTTTGCCGTGAAGGGTTTTGAAGCCTCTCAAAGTCCTGACTTAATACAAGGTAAATGCTTAGTCTCTGGTAAACTTTTGTCGATTTTATTTGATTTGAGGGCTACTCATTCTTTCATATCATTAGAGTGCATGGGTCATTTAAGGTTGCCTGTTTCTGTATTACCCTATGACTTGACTGTTTCAATGCCTACTGGCGATTCTCTAACTACCCTATCTATATGCTGGAAGTGTCCAATCACGATAGAGAACCATCATTTTCTTGTTGACCTTATCTGTTTGCCTTTGCAACAAATAGATATAATCCTAGGCTTGGACTGGTTTTCGGCCACCCATGTAATGTCGGACTGTTCAAACAAAACTCTCAATTTTCTCGAGCAATCTGGATTGATGCCTGCCAACGAGAGTATTCCGACGGGTGGACGATCAGATGGATGGGTGGTGTTGTTCTCTTTGGAAACAAAGGAGACTCCTAGTGTCGAAGCTTTACCTATCGTGTGAGAGTTTCCAGAAGTGTTTCTCAATGATGTTCCCAAATTGCCACCGAAGAGAGAGGTGGAGTTTGCTATAGATCATGTACTGGGAACTGGGCTTATATCAATAGCACCGTATCAGATGTCTCCAGTTGAGCTGACGGAGCTAAAGAAACAGTTGGACGAGATGCTAGGCAAAGAGTTCATCAGACCTAGTGCATCTCTGTGGGGAGCATCGGTACTGTTTGTGAAGAAGAAGGACGGGAGCTCGAGGCTGTGCGTAGACTATTGTTAGCTGAACAAAGTGACGATAAAGAACAAGTATTCATTACCACCGATAGATGATTTGATGGATCAGCTGATAGGAGCAGCTGTGTTTTCTAAGATCGACGTATGATCTGGATTCTATCAAATCCGAGTTAAGAAGAAGGATGTGCTAAAAACTGCTTTCGGAGTCGGTATAGTCACTACGAGTACCTAGTTATGCCGTTTGGTGTGACTAATGCTCCAGCTGTGTTCATGGGCTATATGAACAAGATCTTTCGACCGTTCCTTGACAAGTTTGTTGTTGTGTTTATCAATGACATCCTTGTATACTCTTCGAGTAAAGAAGAACACCAAGAGCATCTAAAGGCGGTGTTGCAAGTTCTAAAGGACCAGCAGTTGTATGCTAAGCTATCGAAGTGCGAGTTCTGGTTAGAGGAAGTTCAGTTTCTAGGTCATATGATCAGTAAGGATGGAATCACAGTGGATCCTAATAAAATCGAGGTTGTAGTGAGTTGGGAAAGCCCTAAGTCTGTAAGCGAGGTGAGAAGCATTCTTGGTTTGGCGGGCTACTACCGGAGATTTATCGAGGGATTTTCTAAGATTACGTTACCTATGATGCAGTTAACGAGAAAAGGGAAGAAGTTTGAGTGGCCAGAGGCTAGCGAGCAAAGTTTCCAAGAGCTAAAGAGAAGACTGACCACATCACCTGTGTTAGTGCTACCAGATCCATTAGGACGATTTGATGTATACTGTGATGCAACTTATCAAGGCTTGGGATGTGTGCTCATGACATAAAGAAAAGTGGTGGCTTATGCCTCCAGGCAGTTGAGAGTATATGAGTGGAACTACCCAACGCATGATCTGGAATTGGCTGTGATAGTGTTTGATTTGAAGATATGGAGACACTATCTTTATGGTGCTAAATTCAGTGTGTTTAGCGACCATAAAAGCCTGAAGTATCTGTTCGACCAGAGAGAGTTGAACATGAGGCAGAGGAGATGGATGGAATTCATAAAGGATTATGAATTCGACCTGCAATACCATCCAGGTAAGGCGAACGTAGTAGCGGACGCGCTCAGTAAGATGTCCCTACACGTATCTGCGATGATGGTAAAGGAGCTAGAGCTTTTAGAGGTGTTTAGAGATCTGAATCTGGAAGCGGATATCATCGAGAATAAGCTGAATCTAGGGATGGTTAAAGTAACTAGCGATTTCTTGAATCTTTTATGGAAGAAGCAAGCTGAGGATAAGTGCCTCGAGAGCGTGAATCAGTTGATAGAGGAAGGTAAGACTTCGAAATTCAGAAGAGGTACTGATGGTCTACTTAGGTATGGTGACCGAGTTTGTGTGCCGGCAAATAGAGAAGTTAAGGATATGATCTTGGAGGAAGCACACAAGAGCAAGCGTAGTTTGCATGAGGCTTTAGGGACCAAGCTTAGACTGAGTTCAGCATACCACCCGCAAACTGACGGTCAGTCTGAGAGAACCATCCAATCCGTAAAGGACCTATTGAGAGCTTGTGTGTTAGAGCAGTCCGGTAGTTGGGATAAGTTCTTGCCCCTTATAGAGTTCACCTACAACAATAGTTTCCATTCCAGTATTGGGATGGCACCCTATGAAGCTTTGTATGGGAGGAGATGTAGGACACCCTTGTGTTGGAATGAGCCTGGTGAGAATGTTGTGTTAGGACCTGAGATAGTGCAGGAGACTACAGAAAAAGTGAGAATGATACAAGAAAAGATGAGAGTGGCACAAAGTAGGCAAAAGAGTTATCATGATAACAGAAGGAAAGCTCTCGAATTCCAGGAACAGGACCATGTATTCTTGCGAGTTACTCCAACAACTAGGGTTGGTAGAGTAATGAAAGCGAGGAAACTTACCCCAAGATTCATTGCTCCTTACCAAATTCTGAAAAGAGTCGGTGAAGTTGCCTACCAGATAGCCTTACCCCCGTTTTTGTCAAACCTCCATAATGTGTTCCACGTGTCTCAACTAAGAAAGTACATTCATGACACAAGCCAAGTGATAACACCCGATATGATTCCGTTAAAGGAGAACTTGACTTTTGAGGCACTACCACTTCGGGTTGAGGATCGAAGGATTAAGCAGCTGAGAGGAAAGGGGATTTCATTGATCAAGGTTGTTTGGGGTGGAGCTACAGAAGAAAGTGCTACTTGGGAGTTGGAAAGCAAGATGAAGGAGTCTTATCCAAATCTGTTTACTCAAGGTTAGTAGAAATTTCGAGGACAAAATTTTTATAAGGGGGTTGGAGTTGTAACACCCCAATTTTCGTTATATGTGTGTTAATATATGTTTACATGTTGATTTATATTCTTAGTTTAATGTTGGCTGTTTAAGCATTTGATTTGGGTGACTTAGCCTTGAAAAGGAGGCATATGCTGTCAAACCAGACCATAATCGATTATGAGAAATAGTAAAAAGAAGTCAAAACACTCATAATCGATTATGGTAATCGATTATGAAGAATAGCGAAATAAGCCAGAGTAAAAGTATAATCGATTATGATTTAGAAAAAAAAGCTAGAGGAGCCATAATCGATTATGGGTATTCGAGAACACTAATTGTCAAGTCAGAACAATCATAAATCGATTATGACTGCGTTTTTCTGCAGAAACGGGTTTTAAACTCGTATTTCGACCTGTTTCATCTTAAACCTTTTTATAACCCTTTAAGCACGAAATAAACCCTAGTTAGCAGCCTCTAAACCTCTGCAAACCTCCTTCTTTAATCTCTTGGGATTCCCTCTTAATCCTTTTGAGATTCGACAAAAACGTAAACCGTTTTACCCTTTTTCGTTGGAGAATCGTTGTAGCTGATACGAAACCTTTGTGCAGCCGTTCTTCTTTGTTCTAGTTAACCTTAATGAGTTAAGACTGAGGTAAATTCGTGAACCCTTGTCTCTTCTCCAATTCTCCTTGAATTTTCTTGATTTGGGGACTGATTATGAACGTTTTTGGGTCCTATTTGGCATCCTCATGCAGCAAGTGTATTGAACCAAGGACAAGACAACTATTCCTCTTCTTTGTTCTAGTTTGAGTCTTCCAGTTGTGATCAAGGTAAGATAACCAACGCTAGAGTTCGTTCTTTTTTTTTTTTTTTTAATTTCTATTAGATTAAGAATTGAATCTATTCCTTTTGTTATGTTGTATTGTGATCAAGCGTTTGAGCCCTGAGACGGAGCCAAGAACAAATCTCGCACTCTTTTCTTCCTCGAATTTCGTTTTGTCATAGCAGGTACTGGGGGAAGAAGGTCGATATGAATATAGGTGTAGAGGTAGCGTAAGATGAAGGGTTAACCCATGACCCTAATAATATGTTGATGTATGATGTACGATTTTGAGATATTATCTATGTATTCATATATGTCTAGGGATGTTGTTAATTGACTATATGTGATATTCTTGATTCCGATGATTATTGAATGTGATTTATCACTATTATGGCATGATTATGTGTGCTGATTGCATGTTTCATGTTGATGATGATGAACTATGATGGATGGCTACGTTGTTTAAGCCTTGAAAGTAGACGTTAACTTAATCTTCAGTTATAGGTCCATGAGAATTCATAATAAATGGAGTTAGTATGAGAGGTGAGGATGATAGCCAAGGATTTTTAGTTCAAACACATAGGTGTTGATCTGTGAGTGTTAAAAATATTCAAGGTTAGAAATACACTTAAAACTCGGTATGACAGCTGCTGTAATAGGGGTGATAATCGATTACTATGTAGTAATAATCGATTATCAGGTTAGCAACAATCGACTACCAGGTTGATAGTATTGAACATAATGGGAAATAGTTGATTATTGGATATGAGTGAAACCACATGATCTTGCATATTAAAGTAAAGGAAGTAAGTGAAGAACATGATAATCTAAAGAATATATTAGAGGATAGTAATGAAATTAAGATGAGAACATTAATGAGAATAATAGTAAGAAAAATAGATATAGAAGCTTAGTTAACTCAGATAATACTTAATAAAGATAATGATGCTAGTAGTAATGATGTGTTACTATTAGTGGTGTTGATAAAGATGGTAACGATGGGATGTTGATTGTGATCATCGTTGATGGTCAAGGTTATTAATCATTGTGAATCATTACGATGAAGGATGGTTGGACATGTGATTGCATGTTTGTTCGACATTGCATGCATCATTGCATAGGAGATGTTTGATGGGTGGAAAGCAAACGATGAATCGCGATGGTGGAGTCCACGATGGGTGTTATCCTGGCCTTGAAGGTAGAGTCGGGTAAGGAGGTTCCACATGGCATGGACTTGCAACCCGTGGCCGGAGCGTCCTATTGACAACCTGACTACCCTGACGAGCCACTGTATGTTTTCAAGATTAGTGAGAGTATCTGTGGTGATCATCTGGTATGGTGATGCGTCCCTGTTGGTTTAACAGATATGTACTCCTAGTTGCCTTTCCAGAGTTAAAGTTAATGGATCCACATGTGCATGGAGTAGTGACGTTGCATAGCATTGCACGCATTCGTTAACATGACATATTATGTTTATATGATTGTGTGTTGTATGCTCATCTTATTAACTACTCTGCTACGGTTTATATTCATATAAATATGACTTCTCACTCCCTACTTTTGTTGTTCTATGCATGTACCTTTTTATGCAGAGGAGGGTAAGCCAGTTGCTGAGGAGTGATCCCAATGAGATCGTTGCCCGTAGTTAGGTTGTTAGTTTGTTAGTTGGTTTTTATTTTTTATCTGATGTATTATCGGTATCTTGTATATTTCGGGTTTAGTTATTTCCGCAGTTAATATATTTTAAATGTTTAAAACTTATTTGGTTTATACGGTCAATTATTTTGCATAATGTGATACTTGCTACTCTTTAAACAAGTTTTTAATTTAACACGTTTTTGAATTAAAGACTTGTATGATCTTTTATATTAATTATCATGTATGGGGTAGTGGGTGTCACATTTAGTGGTATCAGAGCCGGTCTATCCTACATGCCGGGGTATGTGTCTATTGTGTTCTCTTCTGTGCAGTCTTATATGATTATCTGTGCTCAGTATAGATAATGATATAGGATTGTTAGGGCTTTGTTTCTATTTTGGCTTGACTTCTTGTATTGAGCGGTTTGCTTGGAAAATGCAGGAAGAAATGTCAGGTAGAAATGATCGCTCGATTGCTGACACCCTGGAAGCATTGGCTAATGCCATAGGGCAAAATCAGAATCACAACGGAGGTGGACCTGCGGAGTTTCAAGGTTTGGACAAGTTCCAGAGGAATAATCCACCGTCTTTCAAGGGAGCTTATGACCCTGAAGGTGCTCCGACATGGATCCGGGAGCTTGAGAAAATCTTTTCGGGCCATGGCATGCACTGATGCTCAGAAGGTTACCTTTGCTACCTTCATGCTGGTAGAGGAAGCTGAACATTGGTGGGAGAATCGTCGGCAACGTTTGGAAGCAGAAAGCGCCGCTATTACTTGGGATGCCTTCAAGGAGACGTTTCTGGGGAAGTATTTCCCAGCTGACATCCGTGACAAGAAGGAGATGGAGTTTCTGGCCTTGACTCAAGGGAACATGTCTATTGGGGAGTATAAGGCTAAGTTTGAGGAACTTTCCCGTTACTATACATTGTATCAGCATGCAATGAATGATCGTTCCAAGTGCATAAAGTTTGAGAATGGTTTGCGACCAGAGATTAAGCAAGCCATTAGCTATCAAGAGATCCGTGTATTTCCTACCTTAGTGAACAAGTGCATAATTTTTGAAGACGACTACAAGTCCAGAGTTGCTCACTTCAAGAATTATGGCACTCAGGGTAGCAAGAAGACTACTCAACAAGACAAAGGGAAACAACATCTAGCACCAGTTGGCCGTGGATTTAAGCAATATGGTAAGAAGCCGCAGTATGCTACGAACAAATCTACTGGAGGGGATTCTTATACTCCTAATCCAGTGAGATGCGGCAAGTGTGGGAAGGGTCACTTCACCCGTGAGTGCAAGGAAGCTGACGTTATCTGCTTCAAGTGTGGGAAGTCTGGTCACATCAGCCGTGACTGTGGAGGGGCGAAGCCGGAACCGTAAAGTGCTAACAAGACCCAGAATTCTCAAGCCAATTGACTGAAGACCAGTGGAAGAGTCTTTACTCTCAGTGGAGCTGAAGCCTCTGAGTCCGAAGATCTTATCCAAGGTAAATGTCTCATAAATGGAACTTCTTTAATTGTGTTGTTTGATTCGGGTGCAACCCATTCCTTCATATCACGTGACTGTGTTAGAGACTTAAAGTTACTAGTTACCTATCTTGACCATGACTTGATTGTTGCTACACCTACAAATAAGCTTGTCTTTACTTCCCATGTATGCAAAAGCTATCCCATTACCATCGATGATAGGAACTTTGTAGTTGACCTCGTGTGTCTGCCTTTGAAACAACTTGATGTTATTCTTGGAATGGATTGGTTGTCTACCAATCGTGTCCTCCTAAACTGCTTTGACAAAACTATTGTTTTTGGGACTGTTATAAATCCTAAGGATCCTAAATTTCTTTCCGCCAACCAAGTGAAGGCTTCTATGAGAGAAGAGGCCCAAGTATACATGATCCTGACTTCCATGGAAGTAGAGACCAAATCTAAGGTTGAGGATGTGCCAGTTGTGAGAGAGTTTCCTAAGGTTTTTCCTGAGGATGTTTATAGTCTACCTCCTGAGAGGGATGTTGAGTTCACCATAGACTTAGTGCCAGGCACGGGGCCTATCTCTATAGCACCTTATAAGATGTCCCTTCTAGAGCTAGCTGAGTTGAAGAAACGGTTAGAGAAGTTGCTTCAGAAACAGTTTGTTAGGCCTTGTGTGTCTCCGTGGGGAGCGCCGGTGTTGTTAGTGAAAAATAAGGATGGTAACATGAGGTTGTGTGTCGACTATCGACAACTCAACAAGGTGACAGTTAAGAATAGGTACCCTCTCCCTAGGATAGATGATCTTATGGATCAGCTGATAGGAGCCTGTGTGTTTTCTAAGATAGATTTGAGATCAGGTTACCATCAAATCTGGGTCAAGTCTGAGGACATTCCAAAGACTGTGTTCAGGACACGTTATGGCCACTATGAGTACCTAGTTATGCCTTTTGGTGTGACTAATGCTCCTACTGTGTTCATGGATTACATGAACAAGATCTTTCACCCGTACTTGGATAGGTTCGTAGTCGTCTTCATAGACGATATCTTAGTATACTCTAAGACTAAGGAAGAGCAAAAGGAACACCTGAGGATCGTTTTACTGACCCTTAAGGAAAAATAGTTGTATGCTAAGTTGTCCAAGTGTGAGTTTTGGTTAGATGAGGTGAGTTTCTTAGGACACATCTTCTCCAAAGGAGGGATAGCCGTAGACCCAGCTAAGGTGGAAACCGTGCTCCATTGGGAAGCACCTAAGTCAGTGATCGAGATTAGGAGTTTCTTGGGTTTAGCAGGGTACTATAGGAGGTTTATAGAAGGGTTCTCTAAGATATCCTTACCTTTGACCCGCCTTCCTAAGAAAGGACAAATCTTTGTTTGGGACTCCAAGTGCGAGGCAAGCTTTTAGGAGTTAAAGGATAGATTGACATCCGCACCAGTGTTAGTTTTACCCAACCCTAGTAAACCTTTTGAAGTATTCTGTGATGCTTCAAAGCAAGGTTTAGGTGGTGTGTTTCTACCCTACCCATGACTTGGAATTAGTAACCGTAGTGTTTGCCTTGAAGATCTGGAGGCACTATTTTTATGGAGCTAGGTTTGAGGATTTTAGTGATTATAAGAGTTTGAAATATCTGTTTGATCAGAAAGAGTTGAATATGAGGCAACGTAGGTGGATGGAGTTTCTCAAGGATTATGACTTTGAGTTAAGTTACCACCCAGGAAAAGCCAATGTAGTGGTTGATGCCTTGAGTAGGAAGACCTTACATGTGTCAGCTATGATTGTTAGAGAGATGGACTTGATCGAAGAGTTTAGAGACTTGAGCTTAGCTTGGGAAGTTACCCCTAAGAGTATTAAGCTTGGAACGCTGAAGAACACTAGCAATTTGATGGAGATTAGAGAAGGATAGAAAACAGATGTATACCTTTTAGATCAGAGATAGTTGATTACTCAGGTAGAAACCTTAGTTTTAAGGAAGGAACCGATGGAATTTTGAGGTTCCAAGATAGAGTTTGCATACCTGATGTTCCAGAGCTTAGGAAATTGATCCTTGAGGAAGGGCACAGAAGTGGTTTGAGTGTTCATCTAAGAGCCACGAAGATGTATCAGGATCTAAAGCGCATGTTTTGGTGGCCTAGGATGAAGAAGGATGTGGCTAAGTTCGTTTATGCTTGCTTAGTGTGTCAGAAGGCTAAGATTGAACACCAGAAACCTTCGGGTAAGATGTAGCCTTTGAGTATCCCTGAGTGGAAGTGGGATAGTATCTATATGGATTTTGTGTCTGGACTCCCTAGGACACCAGCTGGTTGTGATGCCTTATAGGTTATGGTGGACAGGTTAACCAAATCTCCCCATTTCATTCCTATGAACATGGAATATCCATTAGAGAAGCTGACTAGTTTGTATATCAAGGAGATAGTTAGATTGCATTGTGTACCCTCTAGCATAGTTTCAGATAGAGATCCTAGATTTATCCTAGATTTCGGAACAATTTGCATGAGGCTTTAGAGACCAAGCTTAGACTGAGTTTAGCTTACCACCTGCAAACCGATGGTCAGTCTGAGAAAAACATCCAATCCTTAGAGGACCTATTGAGAGCTTGTGTGTTAGAGCAGTCTGGTAGTTGGGATAAGTTCTTACCCCATATAGAGTTCACGTACCACAATAGTTTCCATTCCAGTATTGGGATGGCACCCTATGAAGCTTTGTATGGGAGGAGATGTAGGACACCCTTGTGTTGGAATGATCCTAGTGAGAATGTTGTGTTAGGACCTGAGGCAGTTCAGGAGACTACAGTAAAAGTGAGAATGATACAAGAAAAGATGAGAGTGGCACAAAGTAGGCAAAAGAGTTACCATGATAAGAGAAGGAAAGCTCTCCAATTCCAGGAAGGGGACCATGTGTTCTTGCGAGTTACACCAACAACTGGGGTTAGTAGAGTAATGAAAGCGAGGAAACTTACCCCAAGATTCATTAGTCCTTACCAAATTCTGAAAGAGTCGGTGAAGTTGCCTACTAGATAGCCTTACCCTGTTTTTGTCAAACCTCCATAATGTGTTCCACGTGTCTCAACTCAGAAAGTACATTCATGACCCAAGCCATGTGATAACACCCGATATGATTTCGTTAAAGGAGAACTTGACTTTTGAGGCACTACCACTTCAGGATGAGGATCGAAGGATTAAGCAGCTGGGAGGAAAGGGGATTTTATTGGTCAAGGTTGTTTGGGGTGGAGCTACAGAAGAAAGTGCTACTTGGGAGTTGGAAAGAAAGATGAAGGAGTCTTATCCACATCTGTTTACTCAAGGTTAGTAGAAATTTCGAGGACGAAATTTTTATAAGGGGGTGGAGTTGTAACACCCCAATTTTTGTTATACGTGTGTTAATATATGTTTACATGCTGATTTATATTCTTAGTTTAATGTTGGATATCTAAGCATTTGATTTGGGTGACTTAGCCTTGAAAAGGAGGCATATGCTGTCAAGCCAGACCTTAATCGATTATATAATCGATTATGAGAAATAGTAAAAAGAAGTCAGAACACTCATAATCGATTATGGTAATCGATTATGAATAATAGCGAAATAAGCCAGAGCAGACGTAATCAATTATGATTTAGAAAAACAAGTCAGAGGAGCCATAGTCGATTATGGGTATTCGACAACGCTAATTGTCAAGTCAGAACAGTCATAATCAATTTGACTGCGTTTTTCTTGCAAAAAGGGTTTTAAACCCTTATTTCGGCCCGTTTCATCTTAAACCTTTTTATAACGCTTTTAGCACAAAATAAACCCTAGTTAGAAGCCTCTAAACCTCTGCAAACCTCCTTCCTTAATCTCTTGGATTCCCTCTTAATCCTTTTGGGATTCGTCAAAAATGTAAGCCGTTTTACCCTTTTTCGTTGGACAATCGCTGTAGCTGATACGAAACCTTTGTGCAGCCGTTCTTCTTTGTTCTAGTTAATCTTAATGGGTTAAGATTGAGGTAAATTCGTGAACCCTTGTCTCTTCTCCAATTCTCCTTGAATTTTATTGATTTGGGGACTGATTATGAACGTTTTTGGGTCCAATTTGGCACCCTCATGCAGCAAGTGTATTGAACCAAGGACAAGACAACTATTCCTCTTCTTTGTTCTAGTTTGAGTCTTCTAGTTGTGATCAAGGTAAGATAACCAACCCTAGAGTTCGTTCTTTTTCCTTTAATTTCTATTGGATTAAGAATTGAATCTATTCCTTTTGTTATATTGTATTGTGATCAAGCGTTTGAGCCCTGAGACGGAGCCAATAACGAATCTCGCACTCTTTTCTTCCTCGAATTTTGTTTTGTCATAACAGGTAATGGGGGGGAGAAGGTCGATATGAATATAGGTGTAGGGGTAGCGTAAGATGAAGGGTTAACCCATGACCCTAATAATATGTTGATGTATGATGTATGATTTTTGAGCTATTATCTATGTATTCATGTATGTCTAGGGATGTTTTTAATTGACTATATGTTATATTCTTGATTCTGATGATTATTGAATGTGATTTTATCACTGTTATGGCATGATTATGTGTGCTGATTGCATGTTTCATGTTGGTGATGATGAACTATGATGGATGGCTACATTGTTTAAGCATTGAAAGTAGACGTTAAATTAATCTTAAGTCATAGATTAAGTTATAGGTCCATGAGAATTCATAATAAATGGAGTTAGTATGAGAGGTGAGGATGATAGCCAAGGATTTTTAGTTCAAACATATAGGTGTTGATCTGTGAGTGTTAAAAATATTCCAGGTTAGAAATACACTTAAAACTAGGTATGGCAACTGCTGTAACATGGGTGATAATCGATTACTACGTGGTAATAATCGTTTATCAGGTTAGCAATAATCGACTACCAGGTTAATAGTATTGAACATAATGGGAAATAGTTGATTATTGGATATGAGTGAAACCACATGATCTTGCATATTTAAATAAAGGATGTAAATGAAGAACGTGATAATCTAAAGAATATATTTGAGGATAGTAATGAAATTATGATGAGAACATTAATGAGGATAATTGTAAGAAAAATAGAAATAGAAACTTAGTTAACTCAGATAATACTTAATAAAGATAAAGATGCTAGTAGTAATGATGTGTTACTATTAGTGGTGTTGATAAAGACGGTAACGATGGGTTATCGCCAAATGTTGATTGTGATCATCGTTGATGGTCAAGGTTATTAATCATTGTGAATCATTACGATGAAGGATGGTTGGACATGTGATTGCATGTTTGTTCGACATTGCATGCATCATTGCATAGAAGATGTTTGATAGGTGGAAAGCAAGGCCATGATGGGTGTTATCCCGGCCTTAAGGGTAGAGTCGGGTAAGGAGGTTCCACATGGCATGGACTTGCAACCCGCCGGAGCGTCCTATTGACAACCTGACTACCCTGACGAGCCACTGTACATTTTCAGGATTAGTGAGAGTATCTGTGGCGATCATCTGGTATGGTGATGCGTACCTGTTGGTTTAACAGATATGTACTCCTAGTCGCCTTTAAAGTTGATGGATCCACATGTGCATGGAGTAGTGACGTTGCATAGCATTGCACGCATTCGTTAACATGACATATTATGTTTATATGATTGTGTGTTGTATGCTCATCTTATTGACTACTCTGCTACCATTTATATATATATATATATGACTTCTCACTCCCTAATTTTGTTGTTCTGTGCATGTACCTTGTTTAGGCAGAAGAGGGTGAGTCAGCTGCTGAGGAGTGATCCCGAGGAGATCGCTGCTCGTAGTTAGGTTGTTAGTTTGTTAGTTGGTTTTTAGTTTTTATCCGATGTATTATCGGTATCTTGTATACCAGCTCTGATATGTGATATCGGGTTTCGGGTTTAGTTATTTCCGCAGTTAATGTATTTTAAATGTTTAAAACTTATTTGGTTTATACGGTTAATTGTTTGGGATAATGTGATACTTGCTACTCTTTAAACAAGTTTTTATTTTAACATGTTTTTGAATTAAAGACTTGTATGATCTTTTATATTAATTATCATGTATGGGGTAGTGGGTGTCACAGCAAGCACATTCCGTTAGTCAGAGTGGAATGGAACCCAATGACTGGTGATTCAACATGGGAGCGTGAAGCTGAGATGCGCCAGAGTCATCCCTATCTGTTCACCGGTATGCGACGGAAATTTCGGGGATGAAATTTTCAGTAAGGTGGGTGGTAATGTAACATTCTAATTTTCTGTGACTCTAATCGAGCTGGTTAATCTCGATTAGGGCTTTGGATGGTTGTGTGAATCGTTATGTGCTAGTTTAAGGCTTAGTCTTAGGAATAGGCTTGAATAAGGTTGGCGGTGCCTAGGGCGTTAAACGAGTAACTGTGGGAGCCAGAAGTTTGGAAGGCTCTTCCCAGCTGAGCGGCACACTCAAGCATGGGGAGGGAGCGTGCTCTAGCATGCCAACGCTCAAGCGTTGGTATGTTGCATGCTCAAGCGTGCTGAGTGCATTTGCTAGCTAGTGTGCTTTTTGACGCGTGTCAGGCCAGGGTGAAGGCGGAGCGGAGCGGACAAGGTTCCACGCTCAAGCGTGCAGAGAACCCCGCTCAAGCGTGAGCACCCTCAAGCGTGCTGAGAGTCCATGCTAAAGCGTTCTCTGCAGGATCACTTAAGTGAAAAGCGTTCTCTGCAGGATCACTTAAGTGAAGGTTTTTACTTTCCTCTTCACTTGGTCATTTACCCATTGTTGAACTCGAAGTTCAGAGAGTAATGAGAGAACCTCTGAGTGTTGTAGTGTGGGAAAGCTCATTTCGAGGTGATCGAAGTACCAGAATACGATTCTGATTGCACGGTTCTAATCGCGACGAAGTCTTCTACGACTTTGACGGATTACTTTCTCGATTCGCCCAAGGTAAAATCGAATCCCTAACACGCGTTCTTCGCGTTCTTCGAGTCTTTGCCTCTTTCTTTGATCTTTTGAGCTTGCCCTAGGGCTAACACTATTGCATATGTGTTGTGCTCGTGATTAGGGTAACGTTCGTGTTCGTGAGTGTGTGAATCGAAGGAGGAACCGCAGCTCCACCAAGGTGGTTCATCGCTGTTCTTGAGGCTGCCATTGAAGGAGGCTGCGAGCTCAAGCTTGGAGGAGCAAGACGGTGATCGCGTGGATTTACGTGACGACTGTTCAGGTGGGGAGAAACAGTATTGCTGCCATCGGGAAGGCAAGAGTAGTGTAGTGTGTTTTCTGCTATGTGTAAGGAAGCCCTAACCCTACTAGTGGTTGAACCCTGATAAAGTACCTAAACCCTAGCTTTAGCTTACTTTGGGCTATCGCCATTAAGATTGAAAACCCTAGGTTAGCGAACTGTTGATTGAGGATGATCTATCTTGTATGACTGTTATGATGATGACTGTTGTTGTTGCTATTTGTCTAAGTGCCTGTATGTTGCTTGGTATGAGATATGCTATTATGTGCTGTTGATAATATTAATGTTGTTGGTATTGATGTTGTTATGCTGTTGTGGTAATTGTCATGTGGTGGCGGAACGCCGTAGAGTTAAGTTTGTCTGTGTGCCATGTTGTTGTCGGGTTGATACCATGGATGGTGTCGTTGCTGTTATGCTGACTTTTCAAGGCTGTGGCCATGTTGTTTGAGCTGTGACTCTTGGATGCGTGGCGTCGAGGCTGTAGCCGTGTGGATGCAGTGGCATCGTGATGTTTCTGATTGAGAGTTTAGGCGTGAGATCCGGTATCAAGCCCGTTGAGGATGTTTGTTGCATATCATCAGCTACCAAGTGACGAGGCCATATGACAAGTAGTATGGGCTGCCAGCGTCATACAAGGTTTTTTGTACCTGAGTGCGGTTACTGAAAGTAGATGGGGCGGTCAAGTGAGTGACCTTGGGGATGCTGCCGGTCTCGGGAATAGTTTACAGTTATGGATGAGGTAGCTCCTTGTAACACCCCGATTTTTCACTGTCTTTATAAATCAACAAGTTATATAATTAAGTTTATATTTTATTCGAGGATTTATAAAATGAAATAAAATAAACCGAGACCATATTCATGCTCAACACTATCGTACGAAGCTACGATTAAATTTTGAGCTAAAAACTCAAACGGAGCCCGGTCTACGTTTTTACACTGACAGTATGATTTTACTGCTCAGGAGACCTCAGATTGACCCGTCAACGAAACAGTAAGTCTTAGAATTTAATTTCCTATGTTTTTGTTAAATTTCAAAAAACACACTTTCTGACCTTTTTTTGAGCGAAATCTTCAATCGGGTGACGAACGGAGCTGGATATGGATTTATCGGGACCCGCTAATGGATAATGTTGATGTCACATCAAGTCACATCACATGGGAAAGCGTGTCAGAGTCATCATGACGTTTGAGAATATCTGGACGTGAAAAGACCAAAATACCCCTAACCTTTTTCATTATTACCATTTACCCTTAAAGGAAATGACCAAAATACCCTTAAGTGACCCAATTCCTTGGACCATTCAGCCCCATTCCCACGCCCCCAACCTGCATATGAGTGCCTTCACACACTTCACCTTCACACTTCATCTCCTATCTTGAGAAATCTTCCATTTTTCTTAAGAGAAAAGCTTGAATCTTTAAGAGAAAAAGCTTGATTCTTGATCAATCTTCATCATTCATTAGGTAAGAACACTTCTATGATCTCTAAGCTCCATGAATCTCTTCCTATCACATAGTTTAAGAACTTGATTTTCTTGAGTTCCAACTTCAAGATCCAAATTTCAAAAAATTCATAGAAAATTCTAGAAAAATCCTTTTAATGTGAAACCAATTTCTTTGAGCTAGCTTCATCACCCTCTACCTCTATCCAAGAGTATATGATCAAACTCTCATCCTAGCCTATCTATCTATGAGTGGCCGAAACCATAAGAATTGGGGAAAAAGTGATTTTGTTCAATTTTTGTCTTTGAACTCTTGATTCCATCCTTACCTTTCCTATTGTCTTTGAATCTAAGTGATGGAAAACCAAATCAATTTCTAACCTCTTTTTCTCTCCATGGCCGAGACCTATAGTGCTTAGAATCATGAGTCATGTTTCATATTTTTGGCTATTAGGACTTGTTTTAGTGTTAACCATGATTAAGAACCAACCATCCAAAAGTTTGGAACCAAATGTGATCCCTAACCCTTTTTACCTTTGTGGCCGAACCTAAGACCTATTTGGGGAGGGAAAATTTATGTTTTGATGTTGTTTTCTTGTGTTGTTTGTTGTTGAGAATTGAATTGTGTTTAATTGTTTTAGGCGGACGCGGATGAAACCGGAACCGGAGCCGAGAACCTTTCGGGAGTTGATTAGGAACTTAGCAAACGTAAAGGGAGGTACTTCATTGTTGAGTTTTTTAGCCTCATGGCAATGGGTTGATTGGTGTGTTATTCTTGAATTGAGACTTAATATATATATATATATATATATATATATATATATATATATATATATATATATATATATATATATATATATATATATGTATGTATATACTTCTATCTTGGATTGGTTGAAAACTATGTATTGTGTATGATTGAGTTTTGAATATGAATTGTGGCATGGATGCCTTGAATGAGAAATATTGGTTATGTGGATTTGATATTGGTGTGTATATATATATATATTTTATACCCTGAACTGATTAAAGAGCATAGGATTGGCTATGACTCGATAAAGAGAATTAAAATACTCGAAAACTGAAATCAAAGTTTTGAAAACCGAATTTTGAAATCAAAAAGGTATTTTGGGAAACATGTTGCTTTTTCAAGAAAAGTAACTTTCCTTTTTGAAAGTTAGGTTCTTTTGAAAAGGAAAAAGTGGTTTGAGGAAAGTTTTGCAAAGTGTGTTTTGTTTTCGAAAAACGTTTCAAAAAAAGGTGGAACCCTTCGAAAACGGTTTTTTTTTACAAAAAGGAGTTTTCCCCGGAAAATGTTTTCTTTGAAAAGAAATGTCTTAGTTCAAGAAAATGAAATTGCGTTTTGTTTTCCAAAGTTGTTTTGAGAAATAAGACCGAAAGAAAAATGATGAATCTTTGAGATGAATGCAAACCTAGTGACCGAGACGTCGGACTAGTGTTTTGTGGATTGAGCACTCGGACTTCGTGTCTTGTGTTTTTAATGAATGGGCTTAATGTCCTTTAAAACGAGTCGTGGGCTATATGCCTCGACAAAAGAAAGAATGAACGAAAAGGAAAAAAGAATTTTCTATGTACATGCACGAACCGGCAGACGTGCCAATTGAAAACGAGCTACAACTCAAGTAGTTTAGAATTGAGCCAGTTAAGACCACTAGGTCTATAGAGGCATACTGTGTTCGAGACTCCACATGTGACCGGAGACGTTGCAATCCCGTGCCATGGTAAATTGGTTGCCAAACACAGATGAACTCAATCAGAGACTGGACTATTCAGGATATGGTTATGACGCGGTACCCCGGAACAATTGGAGTTCCGACCTAAATTGAGAGGCCGACTGATGAGAACAATTGTGTGACGGATGGATTTGCGGCCTATCGCTCGATATTGGAGTCTCTGGAGTACATGAACTAGAAAGATGATATTGGAGAATCATGCATTATTATAACTCATGATATTGTTTGAGATATTATGTTGTATCAATATCTGCTATCATAACTGTTCTTATATGTGGATATTTATGCTTGTTCGTCGCTTGTGCGGCTATCGTGATAAACTTATAAATGAGTATCTCACCTTTGCCTGTACATGTTGGACACGCTGTTATGTTTTTGGAACACATGTACAGATGTTGATCATAGATCCCTGCGGACACGTGAGAACTCAGATGACGAAACATTTTGAAGGAGTTGCAAAGAGGATCCCTCCGAATTCCTCTAGGAATCGGAGCTGACTTTGGGGTTTTATCCCAATGGCTACTTTTAGCCCGACCAGCATAGGAGTCTTACTTTTGAAGCAGATATATTTTATTTGTTGCATGTATGTTGACCTTATGTTCTTTAAGTCTGTAATATGCTATACTAGACCTGAACCTACTCTAGTAGTTAAACTATGTTTATAAGGAACTTATATGCTTCGGCATACTTATGTCAAGATTATGTTAGTATGAATCCTAAATATTGACGTGTGTTATGAAGTTTATTCCCTTGTCTTGATTTTGAATTTCTTGATGCATGCGGAAAATTTTTAGACCCGCATTTTCAAACGTAGTTACTTAATTAAAGTATTTTCCGAAAGCAACCAGCGATTTATTTTGTTCATGTTTTCTCTCATTTTGAGTTCGTGTACGTAGCACCCGAGGGGAGGTATTACAATCCTATCCTGTCGTGACGCTCGATCTAGTCGTGTTTGCCCGACTAATCCTAGAGCTTTCCATTGTTCCAGGCTAACGTTACAAGGCGACCGAGATACTTCGGTTCCGGTGTGGAAGGGGGATGCACTCTTATTGGTCACGGAAAGCGGTTCGGTTTCTTGGACAAACTAACTCTGTTCCGACACAAAACCTGTTCCGGTGTGGACTTGCTCGGGTGTGGAACCGTTCCAGTGTAGAACCAACTTTGTGAGTTTTCGGCCGACATGTTGCATGGGATTAGTATCCCTATCTAGAGGATTGATCTGAGTGTGAGACTCATGGACATGGATGCTTGTTACATGTGTTGTCTCGAGAGATGTCTAATGGAATGCAGTAACTGCTATACTTGTTATATCTGCTACATAATACATGTTTTGTTTACTGCATTACTCTTGTTTTCCGACTTTGCTATGCACTGTATTTCTTATCTCCCTACTATTTTCCTGTTGTTCTGCTTTTGGGTTCGCTTGAAGACGACGAGCCAGCCGATCCACAGGATGGACCCGAGGCTTCACCCGTTCATCATGGGGGCACGCGGATGCCGGTGCTAGGCGACATTAAGATCATCTACCATGATGAGAGGGGATGGCGGGTAGACCCCTAGACCTTTTTGGTGGTTTATACCGGACCCGTCAGTTTGATCTTTCTGAGCGACATGCCGCCATATGTGGACATCATTGGACCCTACCATTTGTACCAGTTTCTTCCCTTCCCTAGGAAGTGGCGACCTCCGAGGCAGAGAGAGAGAGACTAAATGTGGGTGGCACCCCAGTCCTCAGTTGTGACTAGCAGGAGAGGCTACATCTACCAAGGCCAGCACCGGAGGACGGAGCAGTATTTGAGGACCTACCGTAAGCGTAGGATTGTTGTGTCCAGCTCGTCATCGGAGTATGAGCCTTTAGTGAGGTACAGACGTACTCATGGCGAGTGCCAGGGTAGTTCAGGGTATCCTCACCACTGATGGTGAGAGCCTGCCAGTGCGTCCTAGGGGGTGAGCTGAGAGCTTTTCTTGTACTTTTGAGTGGGGGCGGGTTGTGTTAGTGAGCTCCGAAAGCCTATTTCTTTTACTGTTGGTGTATTTTCAGTTTTGTTTACACAACGTGTATATGTATGTACAGTACCCTGCTGATGGGGCTACAGTTACGCATGTTATCTATATATCTTTTGTTATGCTGTTGCGCTTTTACTTTGATAGGTTTTCTATGCTTGCCGTTGTTGTTTGTTTGCTTCCACAACGTTATTTGAATACCACGCTACGCTTTATATACGGCTACGCATAGTTAATAACAATAATAATAATAATAATAATAATAATAATAATAATAATAATAATAATAATAATAGGAGCTTGAAACTAATGGGATTATTCTTCTGAGAAAGGAGGGTTGTCTCATTCTTCATCCCATACTAGGATTGCGCACCTTTCGCATGCTCTTAATCAATTGGTTGACCAACGACCGTACTGCAATTAATTAGTAGATCTATAGGATAATCGGGGTTTAAATTATAGCATGATTAAATGTGATTTACTCCTTTCGGTCGTTCAACCTCTTTGCTCTTTATGCTTTCTAATCATTTA
Organism: Ammopiptanthus mongolicus; assembly: GCA_039655645.1. NCBI lineage: Eukaryota > Viridiplantae > Streptophyta > Magnoliopsida > Fabales > Fabaceae > Ammopiptanthus > Ammopiptanthus mongolicus. The sequence goes on along the minus strand of CM077347.1, from coordinate 63,938,261 downwards.
AACTCTTTGCCTGACAAACATTGGGTTCATCTGGGGAAAAAGAATATTGATTACCTGACAAACAATTAATAGTATTAGTAGAGGGATTGATATTCGAAAATCAACTGCGAAATTGAATAGAACTAGGATTGGGGAGTAATGAATGTACAAGTGAAACCACGATTCTAGGCTCTTTTACTCTTGATTTCTCAAACTCTTTATTTATCTTTTACTATCTCTTGCTATTGCTTACATCATCTTAGTATTATTATTATTTCGATTAGTCTACATAGTATAAGGATTTCTCTATTCCGGTACTCACGTTAGTGTTGGAACCAAAGTGGTCATGGTCCAGATAATCCCTTGAGTTTTGATGTTAACAAAGAGCTAATTTAAGATGAACAAAGATTTGTTAAGGACTAATGTTCTATATTAAGTGTGCAGGACAATTCTAAAATGAGTCCAAAGACTATCCATAGTCCAAAGACTTTGTCTCGTCCAATATAGTCCAAAGACGTTATCTCGTCCAACATAGTCCAAAGACTTTATCTCGTCCAACACCTATTCCTGGTTTACGACTGGACGATAGTTTATAGAACCATTGAGTCCAAAGACTCTTTTGGTTACCTTCTGTAATAACTAGTCCAATACATGTCTTTTAAATTTCAAGCGCGAATATCTTTGTAAAAGCATTTGAAATTATTATTCCATGTAAAAGGCTTATACTAGTGGGACAAAACATTCTCTGTAAGATTCGTACAAAAGAAAAGCACAAGCCAGAATGTCCCTATCACCTAAAGAAGTTGACCTTCTTGTTTTGGATAAACAAAAGGCAACTTTCTTCTACTCAGAGGATATGTCAGCACCACTTTTAGCTATCTCCCTGATAGTCTATTCTGCTGATCAGAAACTTCAGAAGCTATCAGACTCAACGGATCAAATGCATTCAATGCTCATCAGAACGGATCCTTTTCCATCCGTTGAAGACTGAAGACTGCTCAAAGTAAAGAAGCTATATATACCTTCATCTTTTGAAAGTGAAAAGGCAGACATCAAGAGAAGAAAACAATGAACGAAATCGAACTTGAGCAAAAATACAAGTGAAGCTGAACATAGCATTTCAAAATCCTTCAAGAGATAAAAGAGAAAATCTCAAAGCTTGCAAAGCTAGAAAAGCTACTCTGATTCTCACTTTCATATTACTCCCTGTGTAGAGTTGTTTTCAAGAGTCTAAGCTTTAGTTTCGAATTCTCACATTTAGTGAGTTAGTAGAACAATCTTTTTCAAAACCTTAGTTTGGTTGAGCCTGAAGAGGCTTGTCTGTAAAAGAATACTTAGAGAACCTGAAGAGGTTGAGAATACTGCCTGAAGAGGTGTTGAATACTTTGTAACAAAAGGTTTTTGTTATAGTGGATAAAGCTCTCAAGTAGAGAGGACTGGACGTAGCTCTTTGGTGAAGAGTGAACCAGGATTATATCGTTGTGTTCTTTTCTCTCCCTTATCTTACTTTAGTTTTTGTCTAACAAACTAACTGGGATTGAATTGCCTTTCATTACGCTGTCTTCTTATCTTAGTCAAAACTAAGTGAGCGTCCAACTTGGAGTTTGGAAGAGCTCTCTTTGCTTTTAATCGTTTTAAGCGTCCAATCTTGCGAAAATCATTATCTGCTTACGAAAAGAATTTAAAATCGCCTAAAACACAATTCAACCCCCTTCTTGTGTTTCAAACAGGTTCCTTCAATTGGTATCAGAGCTCAGCCTCTGGGTTGAGCACTTTGCCGTGTAGTGGAAAAGATCCTACTGCAGATATGTCTGGACCAGGTATGCCAAGCGGGAGTCAACCAGTTATGGAAGGCACTTCCATGACCAGACCGCCGTTCTTCAACGGTACTCACTACCTGTACTGGAAGGAGAGATTCAACGGTTTCATCCTCAGTACAAACTCAGTTCTCTGGGCTAGAATCACAAATGGTCCTAACGTTTGTCTCAACTCTGACGGGACAGACAAAGCAGAGGACGATTGGACAGATGCTGAACGGGCCAGAATGGAACAAAATCATAAAGCAAGATATGCTTTAATGTGTGCTCTCAGTCCTGACGAATTTCAGAAGATTCACGCATGTGAATCAGCTAAACAAATATGGGACACCTTGTCTAATCTCCATGAAGGGACAACCAAGGTCAAGGACTCTAAAATCATCATGCTGGTTGGCCAGTATGAAATGTTCACCATGGCTGAAGGAGAGTCCATCCTTGACATGATGGGTCGTTTTCAGACGATCATCAACAATCTGAAATCCCTTGGAAAGGTCTACACTACCAAGGAGAATGTCACCAAGATTCTTAGGAGTTTGCCTAAGAAATGGAGACCTCTTGTCACTGCAATCACCCAGGCCAAAGATCTCTCCACTTTGACTCTGGATGATCTTGTCGGGATGCTTCAAGTTCACGAGCAGGAGCTTGATCTTGACAATCCAGGAAAGAAGAACAAAGGGATTGCCCTGAAAGCTCATAGGTCCAACAACTCAAAAGCCTTAAATGCTGATGAGTCTAGTGATGAAGCTGATCAGTCTGATGATGATGTATCAGACGATGACGAGCTATCCTTTATCTCCAGAAAGATTCAGAATATGTGGAGAAAGAAAAATGGAATGAAGAGAAGGCCATTCCAAAAGAAAAGCTTCAAGGATCATGCTGAACCCAAGGATAAAAGTCAGCTGGTCTGTTTTGAATGTAACAAACCAGGACACTTCAAAGCTGATTGTCCTACGCTAAAGGACAAAAAGAAGTTCTTCAAAAAGAAGAAAAAGAACTTCATGGCAACTTGGGAGGACTTGAACTCTTCTGAAGAAGAAGAAGAAGAAACAAATGAAGAGGCTAATCTATGCCTATGGTCCAACAAGCAAGATGAAAACTCTTCGGACGATGAACAATTTGTTGTTCCCGGAGAAAGAAGTCAGGAGTCTACCTCTGGAAGAGGAAGGAATGTGAATGTTCCACCCATCTTCAAGGGAACAGACTATACTTATTGGAAATCAATGTTCCAATTATACGTCCAAGCTCAAAATTATGAGCTGTGGGACATCTTCACAAACGGAGATTATCGTCCAACGATTACCCATGAGGACGGTTCAACATCGTCCAAACATGAAACAGATTGGACGAGTGATGATATCAGACGATGTTCTCAGAATGCCTATGCCAACTGGTGTCTTGTCAACGCCCTTGATCGTCCAAGATTGGACATGGTCTCGCAACTCCAAACAGCTAAGGAGAAGCTGGACGCTCTGGAACATCTGTTCAGACCAAGGAGCTCGTCTACCTCAAATCTCTGCCTAATGGCCAAAAGCTCTTCGGACGCTGAATCAGAAGATGACGAGGTATCCGTTTCTGACTCTCTTCAAGAAGCATATGATGAACTGCTAAATGATTCTTCTATATTGCATCATCAATACATCGTGCTTAAGAAAAAATTGTCAAAAGTAAATAAGGAGTTGGAAGAGTCCAACAAACTAAATAAGCAGCTTGTTGAAGAGAATAATAAGCTTAAAGCTGAGAATGTCAGTCTAACTGACAAACTCACCTCTGAGTCCAGTGAACCTCATGAGGTAACTAGACTAAAACAAGAGGTATCTGATCTCACCAAAAGCGTAACTAAGCTTGTTGGAGGATCAGAGAAGCTAGACCTGATATTGAGGTACACTAGCTCACCTCATGATAAGTCTGGCCTAGGCTATGACTCTGAGAAACAAACTGCGTCTCAGAAAATATCAGGGTCCAACAAAAATCACAAGGCTTTTCATTCCTATGGAAAGCAAAAAGAAAATAAATTGCATGCATCCAGAACTTACTGTAAGATTTGTGGAAAGAGTGGTCACACTTCTTCAAAATGCATTTACAAAAATAAAAACAAAATGCATGGACGAAGACCACCAACTAACCCAAAAGGACCCAAGTCTATCTGGGTACCTAAGAATATGATAATACCTGTTGCAGATCTGCTTAGCAACACAAAAAAGACCCCAGTCCTGGTACTTGGACAGTGGTTTCTCACGTCACATGACGGGAGAAAGGTGTATGTTCCAAGAAATCCGTGAGAAGTCTAGTGGATGGGTCACCTTTGGAGGCAACCAGAAGGGTAAGATAGTAGGAATAGGTAAGATTAGTAAGCATCCTCTTCCCTCTATTGATAATGTTCTTCTGGTTGAAGGATTAAAACACAACTTGCTTAGCATAAGTCAATTATGTGATAGTGGGTCTGTTGTTTCCTTCAATAAAGGTGAATGTATGGTCAAGAACCTTGATGGGTCCATCTTATTCACTGCCAAAAGGCAAAATAATCTGTACAAGATTAATTTGGGGGAACTCTCAACTCAAAGTGTATCATGCCTAGTGTCTGTCGAAGATGAGCGATGGATCTGGCAAAAATGACTTGGTCATGCTAGTATGAGATTAATCTCTAAACTAAACAAACATAACCTTGTAAGAGGCTTACCAAAGATTGTGTTTAGATCAGATGCTCTCTGTGACGCATGTCAAAAAGGAAAACAAGTTAAGAACTCGTTTGAGTCCAAAAACATTGTTAGTACTTCTAGACCACTGGAATTGTTGCATATTGATTTGTTTGGTCCAACAAGGACGGCCTCTGTCAGTGGTAAGAAATATGGACTTGTCATAGTAGATGACTATACTAGATGGACATGGGTTAAGTTCCTTGCTCACAAGGATGAGTCTATCAAGGTCTTTTCTATATTCTGTAAGCGAGTTCAGAATGAAAAAGGCGTATTCATCAGCTCGATCAGAAGTGATCATGGTGGCGAATTTGAAAATGAGCTCTTTCAAAGGTTCTGTGATGAAAGTGGTATTCATCACAATTTCTCTGCTCCTAGAACTCCACAACAAAACGGTGCTGTTGAGAGGAAGAACCGATCTCTTCAAGAGATGGCTAGGGCAATGCTCAGTGATAATTCTGTCCCTAAGCACTTCTGGGCTGAAGCTGTAAATACTGCCTTCTATATTCAAAACAGAATATACATAAGACCAATCTTGAATAAGACTCCTTATGAATTGTGGAAAGGACGCAAACCCAACATCTCTTATTTCCACCCCTTTGGATGTCAATGTTTTATTTTAAATACTAAGGATCAACTAGGAAAGTTTGATGCCAAAGTAGATAATGGAATATTGTTAGGATTCTCTGAAACGTCTAAAGCTTTTAGAGTCTATAACTCTAGAACGTTGATTGTTGAAGAATCCATTCATGTTAAATTTGATGACAAACAGCCTGATAAGAGATTATCAGAGCTAGATGATTCTTTTGCAGATATGAATCTGAATGATTCATATGCTCGTCCAACAACCAACAAAGACGAGGCATCAGACGCTACGATGGACGCATCATCATCTCAGCAAGCTGTAAATACCCCTCGTTCATGGCAATTCAGAACTTATCATCCCGAGGATCAAAGCATTGGCAAACCTAATGATAGCGTCCGGACAAGGTCAACTTTCAGAGAGCAAGCTGACTCAGCCTTCATCTCTGAGATGGAACCAAAGTCTGTGGACGAAGCCTTATTGGACGAGTGCTGGATCCTCGCTATGCAAGAAGAGCTCAACCAGTTTCAACGTAGTGACGTTTGGACGCTGGTCTCCCCGCCTAAGGATAAGTCTGTAATTGGAACCAAGTGGGTCTATCGCAACAAGCTGGACGAGGATGGCAAGGTGGTAAGGAATAAAGCAAGGCTAGTTGCCCAAGGCTACTCACAAGAGGAAGGTATTGATTATACTGAAACCTTTGCTCCAGTAGCTAGATTAGAAGCTATACGCATCTTACTTTCATATGCTGCACATCATAACATCATGCTTTACCAAATGGATGTAAAAAGTGCATTTCTAAATGGTGTAATTAATGAAGAAGTATATGTTCTCCAACCACCCGGTTTTGAAGATCAGAACCGTCCTGAGCATGTATATAAGCTTAAGAAAGCTTTATATGGACTCAAGCAAGCTCCTAGAGCTTGGTATGAGAGACTCAGCTCTTTCCTAATGGAGAATGGCTTCTCGAGAGGAAAAGTGGACACAACTCTTTTTAGAAAAGTAAATAACAAGGAATTTATTGTTGCTCAAATTTACGTTGATGATATAATATTTGGTGCAACTGATGAATCTCTTTGCCAAGAATTCTCTGAATTAATGCAAAGGGAGTTTGAAATGAGCATGATGGGAGAACTAAAATTCTTCCTCGGACTTCAAGTAAAGCAAACTTCAGACGGAGTGTACATTCATCAGACGAAGTACACAAAGGAGCTTCTAAAACGCTTCAAGTTGGACGATTGTAAACCTATGAATACACCAATGCATCCAACGTCCGTGCTAAACAAAGATGATAAAGATAAAAGGGTAGACCAAAAGGTATATAAAGGTATGATTGGTTCCCTCTTATATCTAACTGCGTCCAGACCAGATATCATGTTTAGTGTTTGCTTATGTGCTCGTTTTCAATCTGATCCAAGAGAGTCTCATCTCTCAGCAGTAAAAAGAATCTTTAGATACTTAAAAGGTTCTACTAATCTGGGTCTTTTGTATAAGAAAATTGATGAATACAGATTAGTTGGATTCTGTGATGCTGACTCTGCTGGAGACAGAATAGAAAGGAAAAGCACAAGTGGAGGGTGTCACTTCATTGGTGCTAATCTCGTCTCATGGTCAAGCAAAAGGCAAAGCACAATTGCTCTATCAACTGCTGAAGCTGAGTACATTGCTGCTGCCAGCTGCTGCTCACAACTGCTATGGATCAAACATCAGTTGGAAGACTACAATGTGTTTGTAAGCAACATCCCTATAATGTGTGATAACACTGCTGCTATTAATTTGTCAAAGAACCCCATACTGCATTCTAGAGCAAAGCATATAGAAATAAAACATCATTTTATTAGGGACTATGTGCAAAAAGGAACAATAGATATTCAATTTGTTGATACTGACCATCAATGGGCAGATATCTTCACTAAACCTTTAGCCGTAGATAGGTTTATATTCATAAGAAAATATCTGAACATGCATTTCATTGATTAACTGAGAGTCCAATGCATGCGTCCAATATTTGCATTACGTCCAATATATGCTCGTCCAATGTACCTTCTGAATGATCGTCTAATGCATTAATGAAACTCAATCTTTATCGAATGAAATATTATCCTTCATTCCCTTAACTGAGTCAGTTTTTTGTTTTCTTTATTTGCCAAAAATGCTTTTTACGGTTTCAAAGTCTGAACGTGTGTCAGACATTTAATGCACGTCGTTTCGCTCTCTCTCTCTCTTTGAAAATACGAAAGGCTTTCGCTCTCTCTTCTTCTTCCTTTTAAAACCTAAGTTTTGCTCTTTGATAAAAATCAAACCTTTACAAAAAGCTTTAACCTTTCTTCTTGCACCTTCGAAAAGGAAAACCCTTTCTGAAAAACCTTTTTCTTCAAACATCCTCTCTGAAACTATGGCAACCTCTTCTGCTGCTGGCTCCAAGGGTAAAGGAAAAACCTTTAATACTCAGACTGCTGATGTTATGGTCGAGTACAAGTTTAACCTTCAATTCCTGGCTGATAATGGGATTGACATCTTCTCTAACATCCATGCCGCTGGATGGTCAAGCTACTTTGAAGGTTCTCCGGTAATCTACCCTGCTCTAGTTAGGGAGTTCTGGACAAACCCCATTGTCTCTGCAAGAGAGATTCGCAACAAGGTGCTTGATACTGAAGTCATTGTATCTAAAGCAACTATCTCTAATGCAACTGGGTGCGCTCAATCAGGCATAACTGTTGAAGATGACTGGGAAGAAGAGATTGGTGATGCTTCCACCATCAGAGATTGTTTGTTGAAAAACTCTGGTGACAAGCTCATAGCCTCAAAAATGACTGACAAGGCTAGGGTTCTTCACCAAATCTTGAACAAGGCTATCCTTCATAAAGTTGGGCCAAAGGATAATGTTTCAAAGGCTCATCAGTTTTGCCTAGTTCATCTGATTCTTGAAAGGCAAATAAACCTTCCACACCTCCTCTTTTCCTTCTTCAAATATGCCATTGAAGGCTCTGGGAAGAAGAACACTGCACTCATCTATGGCGCTCTTCTCTCCAAAATATTTGAGAAGCACATGGTCTACGACGACCTAAAGAACTTGGCTCCAGAAAGAAAGTTCAAATACTACGGAGTTCATGGGATTGAACGGGTGCATCAGCCTGAGTTTAGCAGGCAAAGTTTGGTAATGATGCAGTCGGACTGCTTTAAAAAGTCCAAACTTGAAGGCCAACAAAAAGGAGCTCAGACGCAAGGCTCAGAAGAAGAAGCATCTGAACAATGTGTCTCTGCTGGACGCTCTGCTGAACGAGCTCGTCCAATAGCTAAGACTTCTTCGTCTCGTCCAAAGCCAATCGTCCAACCTTCAATTTCTTCGTCTCGTCCAAAGCCCATCGTCCAACCTTCAAGAAAAAGGAAGCTGGTTCTAGCTCCCATTGATGAAGATGAAGAGGACAATCTACCCATCTCCAGGGTAGTTAAAGGACCAAGATTGGAAACCGCACCTGCTGCACCTCTGTCAACAAGGGCAAGGTCATCTCGAAGAAAGACGAAAGGTAATACTGAACCTATCTCCAGTTCAGTTATTATTTCTCCTATCGTCCAATCGTCTGAGATAGAAGACTTAACCTTTGAACCTTCCCTACCACACTCACCCACTAACCTACCACAAACTCAAACTCTAGCCTCACAAAATGAACCCGAAGACTGGTTCACACCCTGGGGAGATCACCCCTTCCAACCCTATGGTGCTCCCTACCCCAGACCGATCTTTCCCATAAGCAAATATAGACACCTCCCTGGGGTAGACTACAACAACAAATGCTCAATTTGGGCTGATGTTAAACGCAAATTTCCTGTTCTATTCCTTAAACACTCACCCCCCACTACTGAACCTCACCCCAAAAGCCCCCTTCCATTACCCGAATATGAATTTGAACAACCCTCCACATCATCCACCTCACCCCCTAAACTTGCCTACCAACCCATCCCATACACTTCACCTAAACCTCTGCCCTCTGAAACATACAATGCCCTTGGACCATTGGTTACTTACCTTGAGAAGAAGACGTTTCCTCCAAGGAAAGTCTATCCCAACCTTATCAAGGACAAGGAATTCAAATGGTGCCACTACAATATAAAGAGGCACATTGTTCTTCGCCATGAAGACAAGAGAGGTTGCAAGACGGAGTATAAAAGAAGGGCAAGGACGTTTGGCTTAAGTAACTTCATCCTTGATCCCGACCTTTCTTTCATTCCAAGCTATCCATCATCTTGGAAGGAGTATTCTGATGTCCGAGACTTTCTTCCTTACTATGCTATGCGCAAGGAGTGTGACATGCCTCGAGAAGCTAAGATCCATCACAACCTTCCAAAGAGATTTTGGTCAAAGTCTTCTCGCACTAGCGTAGGAGTTGTTCCTCCTCGAGCTTGCCCAAGGCTCCCTATCCTAGATCCCAATAAGGATAAGGACCTTCGCAAAAAGCTTGAGTCATGGACGCTGCCTTACCAACATGCTTTTGATCCCCTGTTTTGGACAAAACATCGAGATGACTCTGGGGCTCTCGAAGTATTTGGAAGAAAGATCCTCGCTTCAGATTTGACCCAGATGCTAGGATATATTGGGAAAATCACATCTGGAGATGCTCCCAAGAAGCGTCATCATCTGGTTTATCAGTTGAGGAGAAAGCTGAGATTCGAGTCTACCCGAGACAATATCGAATCCGTGAAGCAACCTTCATGATCATAGACGATATCTTTGGGATACCTCTTTATCCTAGAGATGTTCTGCCTATGCCTCCTATCAGATGGCGGCAAAATAAGTATGATGATGCTGATATCATACTTGAAGTGCTGCGTCCACCCGAACCTTTTGTTGCTCCTTTTGCTCCTCCTACTCTTCCTCCTAAGCCGGCCATTCCTGAAGAGACTGGGGACACCGAAACCATCTATATGGAACCCTCCTCTGAAACTCATGATAACGAAGTGGAACAAGTTGCAGACTCTGCTCAGTCCAAGTCTCAACCGGTCCCTCTCTCAATGGTCCATCCTGATGCTCCATCTCCTTCTCAGGCTCTGAGTGTAGTTCCTGATCAAAGAGGTGTGGACGCAACCCGGGCCACTGCTGAGAGCTCTGCCTCAGTTATTCCTCCTGAGTTTCAAGAGTTCGTCCAACGGACTATAGAAGCTAACAATGCGGTGCTCCTCCAGCAGATTGCGGCCATGTTCAAAGATTTCATTCCCAAACCTCTTCCCTCTTCTTAAAAAAAAAAAAAAATTTTTTTGTTTTCTTTGTTTTTCAAAACAACTGACTATGATGTGTTTCCCACTCTTTTGTCTGATGACAAAAAGGGGGAGAAGATGGATTTTGATTGATTATTGATTTTTTGATTGATTATTGATTGATTGATTATTATTGATTGATTATTTAAATTTAAATTTGTTGATTGAATCTTTAAATGATACATGTGCTCATATTTGTTGATTGATGCTTTAAATGATTAAATGCTTTAAATGATTAGAATGTTTGTCTTAGGGGGAGCCCTTCAGCTCTCTAGGACTCTTTGTTCAAATCAAAATTAGCATGTTTTGTCATCATCAAAAAGGGGGAGATTGTTGGAACCAAAGTGGTCATGGTCCAGATAATCCCTTGAGTTTTGATGTTAACAAAGAGCTAATTTAAGATGAACAAAGATTTGTTAAGGACTAATGTTCTATATTAAGTGTGCAGGACAATTCTAAAATGAGTCCAAAGACTATCCATAGTCCAAAGACTTTGTCTCGTCCAATATAGTCCAAAGACGTTATCTCGTCCAACATAGTCCAAAGACTTTATCTCGTCCAACACCTATTCCTGGTTTACGACTGGACGATAGTTTATAGAACCATTGAGTCCAAAGACTCTTTTGGTTACCTTCTGTAATAACTAGTCCAATACATGTCTTTTAAATTTCAAGCGCGAATATCTTTGTAAAAGCATTTGAAATTATTATTCCATGTAAAAGGCTTATACTAGTGGGACAAAACATTCTCTGTAAGATTCGTACAAAAGAAAAGCACAAGCCAGAATGTCCCTATCACCTAAAGAAGTTGACCTTCTTGTTTTGGATAAACAAAAGGCAACTTTCTTCTACTCAGAGGATATGTCAGCACCACTTTTAGCTATCTCCCTGATAGTCTATTCTGCTGATCAGAAACTTCAGAAGCTATCAGACTCAACGGATCAAATGCATTCAATGCTCATCAGAACGGATCCTTTTCCATCCGTTGAAGACTGAAGACTGCTCAAAGTAAAGAAGCTATATATACCTTCATCTTTTGAAAGTGAAAAGGCAGACATCAAGAGAAGAAAACAATGAACAAAATCGAACTTGAGCAAAAATACAAGTGAAGCTGAACATAGCATTTCAAAATCCTTCAAGAGATAAAAGAGAAAATCTCAAAGCTTGCAAAGCTAGAAAAGCTACTCTGATTCTCACTTTCATATTACTCTCTGTGTAGAGTTGTTTTCAAGAGTCTAAGCTTTAGTTTCGAATTCTCACATTTAGTGAGTTAGTAGAACAATCTTTTTCAAAACCTTAGTTTGGTTGAGCCTGAAGAGGCTTATCTGTAAAAGAATACTTAGAGAACCTGAAGAGGTTGAGAATACTACCTGAAGAGGTGTTGAATACTTTGTAACAAAAGGTTTTTGTTATAGTGGATAAAGCTCTCAAGTAGAGAGGACTGGACGTAGCTCTTTGGTGAAGAGTGAACCGGGATAATATCGTTGTGTTCTTTTCTCTCCCTTATCTTACTTTAGTTTTTGTCTAACAAACTAACTGGGATTGAATTGCCTTTCATTACGCTGTCTTCTTATCTTAGTCAAAACTAAGTGAGCGTCCAACTTGGAGTTTGGAAGAGCTCTCTTTGCTTTTAATCGTTTTAAGCATCCAATCTTGCGAAAATCATTATCTGCTTACGAAAAGAATTTAAAATCACCTAAAACACAATTCAACCCCCCTTCTTGTGTTTCAAACAGGTTCCTTCAGTTAGTATTACTCATTAATCCCTTGGGTACGATATCTGAACTTTCGTCCTATATTACTTTTGCGACAGGTTACACTGCCCTTAAGTGTGTTCACAATGCAACAAGTTTTTGGCACTGTTGCTGGAGATTAATTTGTGATATTCTGTGATTTTTGTGATATTGGAAAAAAGAAATTCTAGTTACTTTAGATATTTATTCTTCTTTTTACTTTTGATTATCTCTTTCCTTGTATGTTAACGCGTTCCCAAGTGCCTGAATTACATTTTGATAAGGAAGTTGAAAGAACATTTCATAGGTTGCGGAGGCAAGCAAGAGAGGAGATCACCTTCGGGGAAAGAATAACTTTGCTGGATTACTTTACTCTCTCTGCTGAGGTGACAGACAGCATCACCAACCCTACGGTAGATGCCAATAACTTTGAGATCAAGCCTGCTTTAGTCTCTATGGTCCAAAACTCTAGACTATTTGGGGTGTTACCTACTGAAGACCCCTACTGCCTTCTGTAGAAGTTCCTGAGAATCTCCGATATCATCAAGTACAACGGAGCTTCAATAGATGCGATCAGACTCAGACTGTTCCCATTCTCTCTGTCCGACAAAGCGAATCGGTGGCTTTCCTCTTTGCCATCTGGTTCTATCACTACCTGGGATCCTCTGACATGTCAATTTTTGGCTGGGTACTTTCTACCTTCTAAATCAGCTAAATTTAGAGATGATATTTCGAACTTTGTGCAATATGACCAGGAATCTCTTTATGAGGCGTGGGAGCGATATCAGGATTCAATCAAAAGGTGGCCATATCATGGTTTCACAGTCCTTATCCTTGTGCAGATGTTCTATAATGCACTTTCACAACAAAATAGGTCCAGTTTAGACGTTGCTTGTGGGTGCTCAATGTTGAAGGAGACACCTGAGGAAGCTCAAGCCTTAATCTAGGAGATGGGAGCCAATCACTACCAGTGGCCGCTCAGAGATAGACAAGTCATCAAGAAACCAATTGGTGTATATGAGGTAGATGCCATGATGACAATGGAAGCCAAGATAGACACTCTTACAAAGCAAATGGAGACATTGATGCAAGCACAAGCACAAGTCATGACTCAAGCCAGTGCATTGGTGTCTCCATTCCCTTGAAACCATTGCGGTATGACAGGTCATGAGAGCAAGAATTGCCAACTGAGTAATTATTTTGCTTCGCCACCTGAGGAAGCCAAATTTGTGGGCAACGGCAACCGAAAGCAAAATGACTCTTACAATCCTGGTTGGAGGGGCCGTCCAAATTTCACTTGGGGAGGTCAGCAAAATAGTCAAGATTCAAATCCAAACGTCTATAGACCACCACATTTGCAGAACCAAGGTCCAAGACTAGAGATCCATTAGCCCGACCCTCATGAACAGCTGGTAGAGTTCATGGAAAAGACTGATAGCAGATTCCAGGCCTTGCAGACGCAGATATCTGCTCTTACTACATTACTATCTCAAAGGCCTCATGGAACATTACCTATGCTGACTGAGCCTAATCCAATGGAGCACGTCAATGCAATATCTCTTCAAAATGATGACAAAGAAGACCTTGCTCCCATAGAAGAAGATGCTCTTACTGAAGAAGACAGTGTTGAAGACGAGCACGGTCGTTCAACACTTCCAGCATGGTCATGAACATATCGAGTGAGCAAAAATAGGAAACAGTCACCAATGAACAAGAAAATGTACAAAATTCTCTACCACCATGTGAACACCCAATTTTATCTGGGACAATTTTCTTTTTCTTTTATTAAGTATTAAAAAGCCAAAAAAAGTATTAGGTCTTAAGTCAAGTTTTTAGAAATTAGGCCCGTCTTTTTCTTAAAAAAATAAAAAAAAATCATGCTCTTAAAAAAAAATTAAAAATAATAAAAAATGAAGTTTTAAATAGAAACAGTAAACAATTGACTGTTAAATATGATAAAAAGAGATCAAGAATGATCAAGCTTTAATTATGTGTTACATAATTATCATAATCTTAATGGGATTAGAATTATCATAATCTTAATGGGATTAGAATTCTTTTTTCTATTAACTCAAGGGGTGAGGAAAATCTTACTTTTTACTTCTATAAATTAGAAACACTTTTACTGGCAGAGGAGACCCGAACATTCTCAATAATTACTCACTCCTTCGCTTCTGACTTTTATTCTTCAGTTCTTTCACAAGAAAAAAAGTTAAGCTGCCTCGTCAACCATTATCCCCCTCCTTCTAGCCCAGCCTCCATCCATTGTCTCTTTGCATCATTCCATCATCATTCTATCAACTAGCCCCTCTCTTCTTCATTCCATCATCATCAAAACCCACAGATCAAACACCACGCCTCCAAGGAGAGAGTCACACAAACCGATGTGCGTTGTCATCAGTTCCGCTGTGACGGGTTCAAAGCTATCACGCGTGCTCCACCAGTCCGTCATTATCCTAGCTCCTCCGGCAGTAGGGCAAATCCGCCACCCAAGCCGCTGCTCGTGCTACCATGGCTGGACCCAGCTACCTTCCACGTGTCCCATTATTCCTGTTCATAGTCACTGTATTTACAGGTTCTTGAAGAAGATAACATATGCTTTGTTTTTTTTTTTTTAGTTTATTTGTCTTTTGTGTTTTTTGTGTTTGGTAGTGTTAGTATTTTTTTTTTTATAGTTAAATGGGCTGAAGATGTTTTGACGGGTTAGATCTCATTGGTTAGTATTCTAATTTAAATTAAAAGGCAACAAAAAAAAAATCCAGATTAAAAGAAAAATATAATAAAAGAGAATTTTTGAATTTGAGATATTGAAAGTGAATTTGCTTGAAAAAACAAAAAAAAAAATTGTATTTTTTTAATTCACGCAACAATTTATGACATTGATGTATGATTTTTTCATCCTCAAGTGTCATATAATATTGTAAAGGTTTATCGTATAGCATTGCTATCTTGAACCCTATGCGAAAATGAATTGATTTTGAAATAAAATACCTTTTCTTAAAATTATCTTCAAGATAAAATCTTTTCAAAAATAGAAAACCATTGCTAAAAAGAATAATAAAAAATCTAACCAACCTATCATTTTCTGCTAGATCTACGTGATTGAGTTTCCCATTGCATTAGGGAATATGTTGGAGCGAAATTGATCATTTCGTCAAGTTAAAATTAAAGTTTCATTTTTTTTTTGTGTTTCTTTCTTTTTATTTTAAAATGGGTAGATAAATAATTTTTAAAGAGTTATTAAAATTTGCACAATTAACTTGAGATACCGTTCTTTGAACGGCCGATGCAGGGTGCTAATACCTTCTCTATTCATAATCGACTCCCGAGCTTAATCTCTTTGTTTTTTTAGACCAGTTTCCTTAAGTTTAAGGTTTTCCAATTTTTCCCCAATAAAATTGGTGGCGACTCTTCTTTCTTTTTTTTTTTTTTCGCGGCGCCCGGACGGGACCGTCGCGATAACTGGCAACTCCACTGGGGACACGGTACTACAAAAACTGACATAGTCTGGCCGACAACAAAACTAAAACAGCAAAAAGAGTCCACCTCCGAACTCAAAGAGACTGCGGAACGGAACCATCGTCGCGTCCATCTGTTCAAGCATCAACAGCAAGTACCAGCAGAAAACATACAGATATGGGTGAGATTCCCGTTCATCAACACAACAAAACAGCAGTAGTAAAAACGGGACGACTCACCGGGTAACAACGTACCCAACATGCTTACAAAGGTTCTCAATATAAATCATGTTAAGCAGTTAACAACATAATATCATGCTAAACATTTACCAGCATAATATAAGGCATTCTTAACAATATAGCGAGGTATAACAGTAAATGTAGACATCAATAGCCATGCAATGCAATGCAATGCAATGTATATGACTCAATGTCAATGTCACTAGGTACTACTCTGACCCCTACTCCATGGAGCTAACAAAACATTCGGAGAGAGTGAATGGGAGGACATGTTCCGATTTCTGCCAGCCATGAGCAAGATGCTACAACATTCGTAACGTGCACGTATCTGGCTTTACGGTAACACTCTCGACCAAACATGAAAAGTACGGCATCTAGTAGAGGATATCAGTGTATTGCACGGATTCGCCACGACACAGAAGAATCACCAACTGGTCACATGTCAGCCCTTCCAACCCTGATACCTCCAAAAAGACCATTGAAGATCGTCACCGTAAGATTCGCACCCGCATCAAGGTGTATGCTCAACTCCTAGGCTCAAGGCCTTACAACTATGCACATGAAATGCCAATGCTTACACAAAGCAGATGCGATAAAGCAATGTCTATCCATTGGATAAACCTCAAGGTTCACTAAGGTTCTCTTCCTTAGAAACTACACACGTCTTTACTTTATAAAACATTTATCCATCGATAAATATCTCGTGATTCCTTTGGAATGATCCAGACTGCTTTCAGAATCGCCGACTGTCCCCACAGACCAACACAAGTCTTTTCAGCGTGTTTTGTCCTCACTCACACGCTTTCTAGGAAACTTCCCAGAAGGTCACCCATCCCATAATTACTCTAAGTCAAGCACGCTTAACTATAAAGTACTTATGTTCTAAGCTTCCGAAAAGAAGATAAATCTTGTTGGTATGGGTAGTACCAATCAATTCTTATATGCCTTCCCCTAACTATACAGTCCCATACCTGCATAGCCTCAGGATTCCTTCCACTGTACAGTCCCATACCTGCACAGCCTCAGGATCTCTCTCATTCCAGTTATCACAAGACAGAAACAATTGAACGATTAACCTAGATCCGAATCATCGGTCCGTCATCGAACTACTGTTTCGAAAACCAAAACGTTTCGTGTTTGTGTTTACGTCTTATGAATTATGTCTCAAGTCCTAAGCATTATGAATAAGGATTGAGAATCCTCTTAGATAAGTCTTTAAGCCTTTCTAAGATATTAATCCCTTGTCTTTCAATTAGGGAAATAAGTGTTGATTTTACTTAAGTCTTATGAACTCATTGATGTACTAAGTCATCAATGGTATAGTACATGGTCTTGTTCCACCACATACCATACTTAATTAACCCTTGTCTTCAACTCTAAGTTAATTATTTAACTTAGGTTTTTCACGCGTAAAACTTTACGATTGAGTTAGAAAACTCCTTTTGTAAACCAAACAACTTTTATGATTGAAAACTCATTTGATTTGAAACAACATTTGAACTACTTACTTCACTTCTAGCATTTTCTAAAACATGAAATTCGCTTAGCGAGAGTACATTCGCTTAGCTAAATTAAGGTAGTGATACCTCATTTGAAATTCCTCTCTCGCGGGGCGAACAGAAGGTTCGCGTCGCGAGGCTGAAAGCTGTATTTGCTCCTTATACAAATCCTCTGTATCGCGAGGCGAATATTGTCTCGCGTCGCGAGGCAGAGAACTGTATTTCAAACCGACCTTCTGCATCGCGAGGCGATAATTGTCTCGCGTCGCGAGGCATAGCTGCAATTCTTCACTGCTTAGGCGGTTCGTGGGGCGAGAACTACTTCGCTACGCGAGGCAGAGAAGCTGCATCTTTGCTGCTCGGCTAGTCCACTGTCTCGCGAGGCGAGGCAATGTTAGCCTGGCGAATGCCTTATCTTCCCTCTGTCTCGCGAGGCGAGACGGGGTTCGCTGGGCGAGTGCCCTATTTTCACTTTTCCTTAACTTCTTCATTAATTCTCTTTTGAAACACTAAGTTTGATTAACAAACCTATGGCTAAAGAAAAGACATTTTCCACTTTGGTGACACACTTAAAAGGTTAGAACTTCATTTGATCTTTGGATCAAAATCACTTTTGTTTCTCTTTGAAAACATAGGTTATGAAATCATGTTTTGTTGCATCAAAACTTTGCCAAAACAAGAACAACATATGTTCTTATATTTTCCTCTTACTAAGGCCACAAGCCTACTCCAATGAAAAATGCAGACTTTGCTTCACCAACAAAGCAAATGTAGCTCAAAAGCTCACACAATTATAGTAAACCACAATACACATTACTACATCATAATCAAACATATCCATCACACATCATGGTCTCATAATCAAACAATAAAAGTCCATACTTGATCTAGTGATCAAAGTAGGTTTTCCAACATACATGAAAATGATTTTCCTTCAATCATATCTTCATCAACATATGCTAAAGCACACTACAACATACTCAAGCATAAACTCATCATGACAATCTTGTTCTCCAAGAGAACTTAACAAAACTTAACATATAAAAGTGAACCCAAACTAAAGGGTTTCACCCACACATAAAATTAAACAACCATTCTCACTACCACCATCTTGGTGTGATGAGGTTCTTCTCCCCATACCTGTTGAAGAGCAGATTCCCGAATCAAAGTCGGTTGATCGGTTTGTGAATCTTCTGATAATTGACACCAACTACAAACAACCAAACAATCAAACATTAAACAACAATCAAACCAAACTCAACAATTCTCACAAAGAGGGTTTCGGCCACCCTAAAGAGAATAAAGCTAGGAATTGATCTTGGTTTTCCATTTCATGGATTCAATGGCATTAGGAAAGCTAAGGATGAAATCAAGTGTTAGAAATCAAAAATTGATGAAAACACTATTCATCATCATCAAGAAGGGTTCGGCCCTAATGTGCTTTTTGAGCTATGATGAGAGTTGAATCATAAGCTCTTGGGTTTAGGTAGAGATTAATGATGTGAGTTCAAAGAACTTGGTCTTACCTCAAAAGGATTTTTCTACAATTTCCTATGGATTTTCAAAGTTTTGGATCTAAGAAATAATTTTCATAAAAATGGATCTTGATCTTGAAATAAAGAGATATTCAAGAAGCTAAGAGATCATAGAAGTGATCTTACCTTGAAATGAAGGAAGATTGCTCAAGGAATCAAGTGATTCCAACAAGAACTCAAGCTTTTTCGAGAACAACAATGGTGTTCTTCTCTCAAGAACAACTATGGAGCTCTATCTTTGGAGGGGCTGTGCGAAAATGAGAGTGTGAGGGGCTGAGTTCAGCCTTAAAACAAGTCACTTAAGGGCAAAATGGTCATTTGCCAAAAGGGTAAAATGGTAAAAGTGCAAAAGACTAAGGTTAGGGGCATTTTGGTCATTTCGCGTCTAGATTTTCCCGATCGTCATGACGACTCTGGCATACTCTCCCAAGCGTCCTGGGATGTTGTGATATCAAGATTATCTGTTGGCGAGTCTCGGTAACTCCATATGTGGCTCCGTTCGTCACCCGATTGAGAATTCCGCCCGAACGAAGGTCAGGAAGTTATTTTTCTGAAATTTTTACGAAATTTAACCAAAACGTAGAGAATCAAATTCTAAGACTTACTGTCTCGTTCACGGGTCCATCTGAGATCTTCTGAGCAGTAAAATCACTGTCAGTGTAAAAACGCAGACCAGACTCCGTTTGAGTTTTTGACTCAAAACTTAATCGTAGCTTCCTACGATATCGTCGAGCATGACTATGGTCTCGGAATATTTTATTTCCATTCCTAAGACCTCGAATAAAATAAAGATGTTAAAATACTGAAGAATTAGAAAACGTGAAAATCAGGGCGTTACAATGAGTCTCATATAATAGCTCCTGAGTCAATACAATTAAGAGATAACTTGGTCTTTAAGCCCAAGCCTAATAAGATCCTCGGCAAGAGCACTCAATCTCTGCGAAACAAGACAGTTCCTTTGGTGAAGGTGGTTTTGGAAGGATTAACTCCTGAGGAAGCTACTTGGGAACTTGAGAAGGAAGTAATACGCCAGTATCCAGATCTTATTAATCGAGGTACATTACTTTTCCGTCTTGTTGATGTATGTCGCCATCGTCCCGTCCGGAGGTCGCGAGGAAGACGATCAAGATCAGAGGAGTCGCCGCCAATGTTTTTATTGTAGGGAAAACATTGGAAAAATCTTTTTTTCTTGAAAAGCAACTGGTCTTTTTTGGAATAGAGAATGATAGGGTTCGGGAGTTAGTTATGTCTAGGGAAGGCATGAGGACTTATCCCCACGGCACCCTAGAGCATCCATCGCTAGCGATGATTATCCTGTGATTGTGCAAATTATTACTTTAACCCCTTTTAAAAAAAAAATTTATTTTGTTTATTAAAATGATTCATTGAACTGTTTTAGTTAGAATAACTCAAGCCACATAATCAACAAGTTGTTGCAGCTAAATTGATCCTTTTCACCATTTAAAAAAAATGATTTTTTATAGTTTATATTTTTTGTGTAAAGTGAAATTTTTATCTTTAAAAGAAATTTTGAGAGATCAAGCTGTAGAAGCTTAAATTTCTCTTGAATGATTAAGGAATTAATAAGTCGTATAACTAAATTGATTTCCTTTTATTAAATATTATTTTGGGAAATAAATTATTTAGAAAGGAATTTTAATAGTTTATATTTTAGTGTAAAGAGAAAAAAAATTATTTACTTATAAAAGGAATTTTTTAAAGGCCAAGTTGTCAGAACTTAGACTTTTCTCAAACAGTTGAGTAATCAATAAGTTGTACAACTAAATTTATTCATTTTTTCTTTATCGAATTTTAATTTGAGAAACAAATTACTTCCAAAGAAAAGGCCTTAATTTTTATTATTTGTTGCGGGCCTTCCAAAAGAATGTGATCTTTCTTTACGTAAAAAAAAGGGAATATTTGAATTTCGGAGCCAACAAATCTTTACGATTAAAATGGCCTCTTTTTTTATTGCGCACAAGTGAGGCTCAACGTGTTGCTGAGACATCACCAAACTTTTATTTTCCAGAGTGGCTATAACTTCATGTTTATATAAATAATAACAAGATAGAAGGGAAAAAAAGACAAATCGATTTTCTGTTTATGATTTTTATGTTTTTATTTAATTTTTAATAATAGAAACAACTTGCACAAATGTAAAAAAGGTTGCTACGTGATATTTTTTTTAAAAAAAAAGAAAGAAAGAGGAACGTTTAAATAAAAAAAAGTTATTTTTGCTTTATGATCTTTACATTTGCTTCCTGCTTCAATAATGTGTAGAGAACTCTAATAGGAATGTTTCTTTTTCTTGTTAACTTAAGAAGAGAACATTGACCCTTCAAAGGAACAAAATGCTCAAAACTTGATATGACAGAAAAAATCCCAAAGAGACAACTCAAAAAAGAAAGAACCCAAAGAGCATTTTATATATCAGGCAATTCATGCCACCAACGCAGACTCCATAAAAAGCATTTGATAAAATTGCCAACGTAAAAAAAAAGGACCCGAGATTGCCAATTCAGTTTTTATGAGTTATCCCATAACATACATATTTTTCTTTAGCGAAGAACCAATCAAGGCAAATCATTCCTAGCATTTTTTTTTACCTTGTGAGCTTGTCACATTAACTATGGCGGGCGATTCTGATAAAATGAGAAATATAGCATGCTTAAGCATAAAAGTTGAGCAGCAAAGTCTCATTTATTTGTGTAACATCCGATCTAGCCTTGCAAACCAAAATATTATCCAGAACTCAGATATGAACAAATGCAACATATTAGGGACAGTTGCTCAAATAGTCATTATGCAACTTAACATCAAAACCAAATTCAAACAGTACCTAGATATCAATAGCTATTCTTATTATTATTTTCTACTCAATTTAACAACATACAGGGAGTTTGCTATGCATGAAACCATTCGGGTAGTCAACCAATTTTCAATGATAATAATCCCGTTAACACCAAAACAGAGGGGAAGAAAGATAATGATAATAATCTTCACAATTTTCAACTTGTTAAGGCCAAGCACAAACAATTACATACCAGTCATTCAGGCTTTCAACAACCACCTGATTCAAGCAGGAGGATTTACACGAATTCTTGAAATATAGCACAACGGAGTTATTCTTATCTGTTGAAAACAGAAATTCAGATTGAAATCTGAGAATATAACTAAGATTACAAAAAAATCTCACAAAAAGAACTCTTCTTTAATTTCGGTATTCAAAGAGAAAAAAAAAAAGGCTTCATGTATCTCCATGAAGAATCTGGAAAATCCCCAACATCCATCAAACAACATTCCACAATTTTCATTCTCTCTGTTTTTGAGACCGAAAATGCCCAGAAATTCTAGAGTTCTTGGCCTCAGTCTCCTCTCCCTTTGTTCTTCTTGCTTCTATATTTATAGATCCACAGGGAGAGTTTGGACGCGTAACAACCGTGTTTAATACGAGTAGCATGTGCAGGTGGTGAAGCAGAGACTATCAGCGATGCTTCTGTCAGAGCATAACAGAGAAATTATGGTGTATCACATGGGAAGAAGATAAGGGGCGGCGACTAGGGTTGATAAGAGAGAAAAGAAAGAAAGGAAAAGAAAGGGCAAAAGGGGGGCTGCGAATGTAACACCCTGCTTTTCGTTAAATATTTTTATTTAAGTTTGTTTTATTAAGCTATAATTGTTGGTTAAGGGCTAAGTGGGATTTTTGGCTTAAAAGTCCCTTTCTGGAACATTGACACGCCTGTGCTGATTTCCAGCACGCCCGTGCTGTTTAGCGTGTCTTGTGACCAACTGAGTTACAAGCACGGTCGTGCCGTTAGTCAGCACGGTCGTGCCGTTGTGCGAACCGTGTCTCGCTGACGCTAAGTTCGGCACGCCCGTACCGAAATAGAGCACGGTCATGCCATGTGCGCTGATTATATAATCGCATAGAAACCGAGGGTTAGCGATTTTAACCCTCATTTGGCGGCTGCTACTACCCTAGTGCGGCCAGACCTACCCCGTTTCCTATCTCCATCAATCTTGGTGCGTTCTTGGAGTTTTGGAGACCTTTGGTAAGTCTCTGGTACGCCTGTGTCAGTTGTGTAGGTAACATTCTCCTTTTTTCTTAGTTTCTTTTCATGTTATTGGATTAGAAACTGATTTGATTAATGTTTTAGTTGTCCAAGGCTTTGTTTGGGACTGAGCCACTTGGGAGGACGTGTCTGGATTGTTGTTTGGGGATACCGTTACTGCAACCTTCAAACCAGGTATGGGGAGAAGGATAGTGTAACTAGGCAGTGGGGTAGTGTAAGATGAGGGGTTCCCATGACCCCAAGGTTAATTGTATGCTGTTTGTTAACATGCCTATTGCTATAATTGTTTATTGTTATATGCCAATATTATATGCATTGCTGTTATGTTGAGAATTGATGGTGTGTTCATAGCAGAATTGTTGGTTGAATTATGTTATGTGATAATTGATGGCTGAATTGTTGTGTTGTGATGAACCTGCTGCTATATCCCTAAAATTGGTTAATTAGGATTTTAATTGGTCAAATAATAAAGGGACTCCTGTTCACCAAAAATATTCATAAGACATACATTAATAAAGGTGAGTTTTTATGTCAATGGTTTAGTAATGAACCAAGGGATAATTTTTGAGAGTGCTAGGGACCTTTTGGTTAATCATTTAACTTGTTCTTCGCTGTCCAGAATAGCACTGTTGCAACACGCCCCTTGGGCATTACATAAACAACATGTGTGGAATTTAAATTTAAAAGAGAATTGCTGGTTGCTTTCGGAAAAAGGATAATTTCTTTAAGTTGGAAAACTCGGGTATAAAAAATTTCTGCATAAAATCTCATAAACGTGATACACACATCACAATAATAAAATCACATTATACTTGACAACATTCATAAACTGGGTGTATTCATAAATCATAAACCATCACATATAAGTTTTCCTGAAATTGTATTTCATACAGAAGTTCCAACTATACAGAGGTTTTCAAAACCACATCTACCGACTTTCTCAATTTTATACATTAAAATCCTAAGAGCTGGTTTGATAAAGGAACTCTACGGACAATAGCGTAAATAAAAGATATGTACCCATAATTTGTGGTCATGGAAAGCTATGTCTCACACCCTTGATGATTTAGATCATCTAAGTAATCTGTAATACTTAATCACAAAGAATTATTTATACAAAATAAGTAATAACTCCTTTGATAGATAAGTGAGAAGACATGATGAAAGAATTCTTGTAGATTCTAAATTCCATAATAAACTTAGGACATGGAATAATGCATCATAAAACTTGAACATTGTAACGTCCCTCGTTACATTAGAAACTCAAGATAATAATTTAAATAAAACAAAGTAATTAAAAATTTTCTTAATAAATACTGAATAAATTCATAATATAATATTAATCCAAAATAATTGCTTATACCAATTCAATAAACAAAATACATAATAATTTTTAAACCACAAAACTGGGCGTCTAATACAACTCGCATAAATAAATAACTAAACGATAATGAGAGTCCTCCTGGCATATGCCGTGCAACTAACCCAAGCTATTGTTAGAATATAATCCTCAAGCGTCTGGCTGCCCAATAGGGTCGTCCTCAGGCTCTGAAAACAACATTACTAATAAGATTTATAATCTCAGTGAATAGAAATATAGTTATAAAATGTTTTCACAAAAGCGTTGTTCTCAGCCGGCACCATAACAGGAAAAACTAACCATGGTACCTGCTATTTTCAAAATACATAATTTATGATATAAAAGTAATAATACTTATAAAGTAGCCTGAACACCAATCAATCATTATAAAATCATCACATATCATAGGCCAAATAATTCCAAATAAATCACATAATCTCAATATCCTCATATGTCATATGACTTCCAAACAGCACATAACAATGGCGCCCCATTGCCTACCTTACTCATGAAAGTATTTCGATGTCACATTCTCTTCAGTGACATTACTTATTTCGATACCAACCATTGTACAATGGTAGTATTACTCATTTCGACATCCCAACGTGTGGCGATATTGCTTTCGATATCCCATTATGGCGGTATTTCATATTTCAACATCCCAATTCATTGGCAGTGTTACTTTCGATACTCCTATCATAGGTGGTATTGCAGCAAACAACAATCATCACATTTACAGTTATTGAATCATGCCATAAACCCCAATATTATCATATAGTCAAATACAGCATGTCAATCAACCAAATCATGTACTAATCATTCATATCATAGCATCAATCTCAATAATAAACATTTAATTGACAGCAGAAATGCCTTAGAAGGAAAACCCCCAAGTTTGTAAAATCGGGATTTGACCAAACACAAGATTATTTTCCAAAAACGTATTTTGGAAGCATAACCCAAACCCCAAAACAATTTGCACCATGGAGTGGGTGAGAAAAAGTATTTCTACTCACCTCTTGAAGACCTCCAAGAAGCTCCAAGAGTTTGGTCACGAACGCGCCAAGAAGCTCCTCAAGAATCTCCCACTTTCTTCCTCCTTTAGGCTCCTTCTACTCTAGAGCCGTCTCTTCCACGCTCTTCAATCCTCAAGGGCAGGTAAAACTGTGTTTTAGGTTGCAAATAGGGTATCTAGCCGCACTAGGGTGCTATAATAATGTATATATGTAGTTTTGCACTGTTCTCTGTTTAAAAATCCTATTTTTTAACGTATCTAACATAGAGCACGGGCGGGCTCTCGATTGGCACGGCCATGCCAATCAGCTTCAAAGTTTGCGAGGTTTCTGACACGGACGTGCTAACAGGTAGCACGGTGCGGATCAGACCGTGCTCCCTTTTGGTGCAACATCCTTTCCCGAGTGTCACATTCCCGAACGTTTATAAGGCCGAAAATAATATTAATGCGGAAATTATGGTTTTTATTTTTTTTTTCTTTATACAAAGATGCAATGGGATTTAGTAAAGGTAAGTGATCATAAAATGAACTTAGATTCATCATGCATTTCTAGAAGACATACCGTATTAAAATACAGAAACAGAAAACAGAAATAGTACTGTATACAGACATAGGTCTAATGCATAACTGACAGTAGAATATAATAAGTACTAGGAGTCACAGCTCCCAAAAGGTACAACAGATATTGACACGGTCTAGCCAAAACAAAACTAAACAGCAAAGGAGTCCACCTCCGGACTCA
Organism: Ammopiptanthus mongolicus; assembly: GCA_039655645.1. Lineage (NCBI taxonomy): Eukaryota > Viridiplantae > Streptophyta > Magnoliopsida > Fabales > Fabaceae > Ammopiptanthus > Ammopiptanthus mongolicus. Next base: position 63,912,282 of record CM077347.1, on the reverse strand, counting down.
AAGAAAACGCTGGACAGTATCGTCGTCACGTCCATCTGCTCAAGCAGAAATAGCAATACTAGTAGAAAAGATATACAATATGGGTGAGATCCCGATCATCAACACAACAAAGTAGCAGAAGTAAAAACGAGACGACTCACCAGGTAACGACGTACCCAACATGCTTACCATACATCTCAATATAAATCATGTTAAGCAATTAGTAGCATAAAATAAGGCATTCTTAAAAACAGAATAGCGATGTACAATTAGTAAATGTAATCATCAACAGCCATGCAATGCAGTGCAATGTACATGACTCAATGCCATATGCCACAAGGTAAAACTCTGACCCCTACTCCATGGAGCTAACAAAACATCGGAGAGAGTGAATGGGAGGACATGTTCCGGTTATTGCCAGCCATAAGCAAGATGCTACAACATTCGTAACGTGCACGTATCTGGCTTTATGGAAACACTCTACACCAAACATGAAAAGTACGGCATCTAGTCAAGGATATCAGTATATTGCTCGGATTCGCCACGACACAGAAGAGCTACCAACTGGTCACATGTCAGCCCTTCCAGCCCTGATACCTCCAAGGCCATTCCAATTGTCACCGTAAGATTCGCACCCTTATCAAGGTATAAGCTCAACTCCTAGGCTCAAGGCCTTACGACTCATGCAAATGAAATGCTAATGCTTACACAAAGCAGATGCGATAAAGCAACATCTATCCACTGGCTAAACCTCAAGGTTCACTGAGGTTCTCTTCCTTAGGAACTACACGCGTCTTTGAATTACAAAACTTTTATCCACCGGATAAATCTCGTGATCCCTCTGGGATCGAGTCATCACAAGACTGAAACAATTGAACGACTGACCTAGATCTGAATCACCGATCCGTCATCGAACTACTATTTCAAAACCCAAAACATTTCGTGTTTGTGTTTATGTCTTATGAATTATGTCTCAAGTCCTAAGCATTATGAATAAAGATTGAGAATCCTCTTAGATAAGTCTTTGAGCGTTTCTAAGATATTACTCCTTGATTTTCAATTAAGGAAATAAGTGTTGATTGAGTTAAGTCTTATGGAGATATTAATGAACTAAGTCATCAATGGTATAGTACATGGTCTTATTCCACCATATACCATACTTAATTACCTCTTGTCTTTAACTCTAAGTTAATCACTTAACTTAGGTTTTCACACGTAAAACTTTACGATTTAGAGTTGAAAACTCTCTTTGAAAACCAAAACCGTTTTCAAGTGAAAACACATTTGATTTGAAATAACTTTGTACTTGCTTAAAGCAAAGTACCTTGACTTAAATTTGAAATGAGTTTTTTCCTTACTAACTTACTGTAAACCATGTTCTAATTTAATGGAAAGGAAATGTAATCTCATCCAATCTCCTAACTATGATTTCATTTTAATCAACTTAAGGATAAGATCCTTTTTATTTTTGAAAATGGAACATTATCTTAGTTCTAATCTAAAGGTGATATCTCATTAAAACTTATAGTAACTTTCATGAAATCACTTCATTATTTCTCTTTTTAGAACACTTAGTTAATTAGATTAACTATGGTTAAAGTAAAGAAACATTTTTCACTTTGGTGAAAACACTTAATGCTTGAAACTTTATTTGATCTTTGGATCAAATCACTTATTGTTTTTCTTTGAAACATAAACCATTAAAACACTTTTCTTGCTTCTTTAATTGTTCAAGAACAACACATGTTCTTCCCTTTTTCCTTACTAAGGCCGCAAGCTCCAATACAAGGAAAGTGAAGATTTTGCTTCACCAACTAGACAAGTTATAGCTCAAAATGCTCACAAAATTATGACAAACAACAATCACACATCATTGAATCATAATCAAGCATAAAAATCCATACTTGATCTAGAGATCAAAGTAGGTTTTTCAGCATACATGAAAATGATTTTCATCCAATCACATCATCATAAACATATGCTAGAGCACACTAAAGTATAAACTAATTATTACAAACTTTGTTCTCCAAGAGAACTTAACAAATAAAGTGGTGAACCCAAACCAAAGGGTTTCACCCACACACACAAACTTAAACAACCATTCCCACCTCCACCAACTATGGTGTGATGAGGTTCACCCCCATACCTGTTCATGAAAATCCTCTGGATCAAAGTCAGATGATCGGTTTGTGAATCTCCCGATTACTCGTCACCAACTACAAACAACATCATCAAACAAACATTAAACATCAAACAACACAAAAATCTCTTATTTCCTCCAACTAGAGGTTCGGCCCCTCTATGTGAAAATAAGCTAGAGATGTTCAAAAATTCTAATCTTTTGGTTGGATGATCCTTAGATATTCCTAACACTAAAACAAATCTTATTACTCAAAACTTGAATAAAAAACTCAACCTTTTTCTACTTCAAGGTTTCGGCCACTTTAAGAAGAAAAGGCTAGAAAAATTATTTGGTTTCATGCTATTGGATTATGAAAGAGAATGATGAAACTAGTTCATAGAAATTGTTTTGGTATTAAGAGGATTTTTCTACACTTTTCTATGAATTTTCAAAGTTTTGGATCAAAACTTGGATTTTCATGAATCAAGAGATTCAAGAGATGAAATAGAGAGATTAAGAGAGTTAAGATGAAGATCATACCTCCTAGAATCAAAGATTGTCGCGACCGTCCTGTCCGGGCGCCGCGAAAAAAGGGGGTAAGAAAAACAACAGAGGAGTCGCCACCAAAATTTTTATTTGGGAAAACTTTGGAAAACCCAATTATTTAAGGAAAACTGGTCCTAAAAAAAAACAAGACAGAGATTTGAGTTCGGGAGTCGGTTATGAGTAGGGAAGGTGTTAGCACCCTACGTCACCCGTTCTAAGAACGGTACCCCAAGTTAATTGTGCAAAATTTTTACTAACCTTTGAAAATATTATTTTACCCCATTTTTTAAAATAAAAAAAAAATAAACACAAAAGGAAGAAAATAAAATTTTGGCTTGACAGAATGATTATTCTGCTCCTACGTATTCCCCGGTGCGATGGAAAACTCAAAGCCACGTAGTTCTTAATAGAAAAAGTTTGATTGGTTGATTGATTTTAGTTTTTGGGAAAAGATTTGATTTCGAAAAAGGATTTTATTTCAAAACTGGTTCGCTTTCGCACAAAGTTAAAGATAGCAGTACTATACGATAAACCTTTACAATTCTTACGACACTTGAGGATGGGAGACCATACATCAACGTCATAAATTGTCGCGCGAATTTTAAAATATTTTACTAAAGGAAGAATCCACTTTTGCACAGGATTAAAGATAGCAAAACTATACGATAAGCCCTTACAATTCATGCGACACTTGAGGATGAAAAAATTCATACATCAACGTCGTAGATTGTTGCGTGAATTTCTTTAAAAAACGATTATTATTTTTATTTCTCACTTTTGAACAATTTTCCTAAAAAGAGGGGATTCTTTCACTTTTGTATTTATGTTATTCATTTTTGAATTTCATAATGGGTTCTAGATGTCAACCTCTGGTTAATTATTTTAATGAGCCGAATTCTATTTTCAGTCAATTTATTCACAAAAGACAGATATTGATAACAAATAAGGATTTTTGGGGCGTTACAATCAACACAGATCTAGACATCAAGAAGAAAACGTGGAACAAATCAATAGTAATACTTCTATAAAACATGTAAAGACAAATAAATGGGTCTGCAACCTTAGATTTGGATACAATGGTGGCATTAACGAAGAGGACAACCGCGAGTGTAGATGGTGATGCTTAGGGTTCAAATGGTGGTTTGGCTCCCTAACTTTCTCTTGGCTTCCTGCAGAACTCAAACAAGCAGTGAATATTACAATGCATATATTTGATTAAGGAGAAGAAGAGGGATTGCATTACTTTTGCAAAGAAATGCTTTCAATTTTATGTTTTAGTTTTGTGAACAAGTACCTGGGATCTAAAAATAAAAAAGAAAAGTTAAGAGGACTTTCTAATTTTATTTTTGCAATAAGGTCCTATTAGACTAAAAGAAAAAAAACAAAAGTTAAATGAGGTTTTTGCATAAAAAAGAAAGTTTGCCCAAGGTGGCAATGACATGGACACTTTTAATTGAGTTGGTTCTTTCTGATTAGGCAACCTAGGCATAGTAAAAGCTACCCCCAAATTATGGGAGGTACTGCAACACCCTTTCCCAAGTGTCACATTCTCGAACGTTTATAAGGCCGAAAATATTATTAATGCGGAAAATACGTTTTTTTTTTCTTTTCACAAAGATATAATGGGATTAGTAAAGGTAAAATAATACTAATAAATGAACTTAGGTTCACCATGCATTTCTAGAATATACTGTATTATAAATACAGAAACAGAAAACAGAAACAGAAATAATACTGTATACAAACATAGGTCTAATGTATAACTGACATAAGAATAAAATAAGTACTAGAAGTCGTAGCTCCCAAAAGGTACTACAGATACTGACACAGTCTGGCCCAGAAAAATAAAACAGCAAAAGGAGTCCACCTCCAGACTCAAAGGAACTGTTGAACTGAACCATCGTCGCGTCCATCTGTTCAGGCAACAACAGCAAGTACCAGCAGAAAATATACAGATATGGGTGATATCCCCGTTCATCAACACAACAAAACAGTAGTAGTAAAAACGAGACGACTCACCAGGTAACAATGTACCCAACATGCTTACTAAAAATCTCAGTATAAATCATGTTAAACATTTAACAGTTAACAGCATAATAGAAGGCATTCTTAAAACAGAACAGCGATGTATACAGTAAATGTGATCATCAATAGCCATCCAATGCAGTGCAATGTACATGACTCAATGCCAATGCCACTGGGTACTACTCTGACCCCTACTCCATGGAGCTAACAAAACGTCGGAGAGAGTGAATGGGAGGACATGTTCCGTTTACTGCCAGCCATGAGCAAGATGCTACAACATTCGTAACGTGCACGTATCTGGCTTTATGGAAACACTCTGCACCAAATATAAAAAGTACGGCATCTAGTAGAGGATATCAATGTATTGCTCGGATTAGCCACGACGCAGAAGAGCTACCAACTGGTCACATGTCAGCCCTTCCAACCCTGATACCTCCAAAAAGACCATTGAAGATCGTCACCGTAAGATTCGCACCCGTATCAAGGTGTAAGCTCAACTCCTAGGCTCAAGGCCTTACAACTATGCAAATGAAATGCCAATGCTTACACAAAGCAGATGCGAAAAAGCAATGTCTATCCATCGGATAAACCTCAAGGTCCACTAAGGTTCTCTCCCTTGGGAACTATACGCGTCTTTGAAAATACAAAACTTTTATCCACCGGATAAATCTTGTGATCCCTCCAAGACCAAGTCATCACAACACATCGAACTACTGTTTCAAAACCCAAAACGTTTCATGTTTGTGTTTATGTCTTATGAATTAGGTCTTAAGTCCTAATGCATTATAAATAAGGATTGAGAATCCTCTTAGATAAGTCTTTAATCCTGTCTAAGATATTACTCCTTGATTTTCAATTAAGGAAATACGTGTTGATTCACTTAAGTCTTATGAGATCATTGATGTACTAAGTCATCAATGGTATAATATATGGTCTTGTTTCACCGCATACTATACTTAATTATCCCTTGTCTTCAACTCTACGTTAATTACTTAACTTAGGTTTTTCACGCGTAAAACTTTACGATTGAGTTAGAAAACACCTTTTGTAAACCAAACAACTTTTACAATTGAAAACTCATTTGATTTGAAACAACATTTGAACCACTTACTCTATTTTTAGCATTTTCTGAAACGTGAAATTCACTTAGCGGGGTTCCATTCGCTTAGCGAAATTGAGGTAGTGATACCTCTTTTGAAACTCCTCTGTATCGCTCGGCAAAACATAATTCGCTTAGCGAAATTTGTTGTATTCGCTTAGCGAATCTTAATTCGCATAGCGAAAATGGAGGCGGTTACACCTCTTTTAAAACTACTCTGTATCGCTCGGCGAAACAGAATTAGCTTAGGGAAATTCCATTGTATTCGCTTAGCGAAGCGTAATTAGCTTAGCGAAATGGAGGCACTGATACCTAGCTTGGAATTTCTCTGTTTTCGCCTAGCGAAAGTAAATTCGCTTAGCGAAATGTGCCTTAAAACAAGACATTAACCTTGTTAAAGAAAAAGCCTTATGGAACTATATTAATTCTCATGAAAACATTCATTAATTCACTTTTAAATCACTTGATTAACTAGATGAACTAATGATAAGATAAAAGGCATGTTTCACTTTGGTGAAAAAGATTGAAACTTTGTTTGATCTTTGGATCAAAGTCACTTAGGGTTTTTCTTTGAAACATAAGTTATTAAAATATTTTTTTCTTACTTCAAAACTTTAATTTGTTCAAGAACTACTCATATTCTTCCTTTTCTCAAGGTCATGGCCAAAAGCCTATTAGGAACAAATGTGAAGATTTTGCTTCACCCTCAAGGCAAGTTATAGCTCAAAAAGCTCACATAATTATGACAAACAACAATCACACATCATTGCATCAGAATCAAGCATATAAAAGTCCATACTTGATCTAGTGATCAAAGTAGGTTTTTCAACATACATGAAAATGTTTTCTCATCTAAACAACATCATCAGCAAACACATGCTAAAGCATACAAAGCATAAACTAGATTATTACACTTTGTTCTCCAAGAGAACCAAATTAATTGGTGAACCCAAACCAAAGGGTTTCACCCACACATAAACTAAACAACCATCTTCACCACCACAAATTTGTTGTGATGAGGTTCACCCCCTATACCTGTTGATGAGCAGATATCCGGATCAAAGTCGGTTGATCGATTTGTGAACCTCCTAGTAATCGTCACCAATTACAACAACACATCAATCAAACATTAAACAACAATCAAAACAAAACTCAACAATTCCTAACTAAAGAGGGTTTGGCCACTCTAAGGTAAAAGGGTTAGAAAATGACTTGGTTTTCCATTTTTTGGATTCAAAGACAATAGGAAAGCTAAGGATAAAATCAAGTGTTAGAAATCAAAAATTGATGAAAAACACTATTCATCATCACTATATAGGGTTCGGCCAAATTGGGGATTTAGGGCTATGATGAGAATTGAATCATAAGCTCTTGGGTTTGGGTAGAGAATGATGAAGTGAGTTCAAAGAAAATCTTTCACATTAAAAGGATTTTTCTATAAATTCCTATGGATTTTCAAAGTTTTGGATCTAAGAATGGATTTTCATGAAAATGGATTTTGATCTTGAAATAGAGAGAGATTCAAGAAGCTAGGAGATCATAGAAGTGATCTTACCCAAGAATAGATGAAGATTGATCAAGAAATATTCAAGGTTTTCTCAAGAACAACAATGGTGTTTTCTCAAGGTTGATGATGGGTGTTCTTTGGCTATGAACTTGGGGCTGTTATGCGTGAGAATGAAGGCTGGGTGGGATGAGTTTAGCCTTTTAAAATCTCACTTAAGGGCAAAAAGGTCATTTGCTTCAAGGGTAAAATGGTAAAAGTGTAAAAGATTAAGGTTAGGGGCATTTTGGTAATTTCGCGTCCAGATTTTTCCGACCGTCATGGCGACTCTGACATACTCTCCCAAGTGATCTAGCATGATGTGGTATCAAGCTTATCTGTTGTCGGGTCTCGTTGAATCCCTTTACGACTCCAGACACCTCCCGGTTCGACTATACGATCAAATATAATATATTATTATTATTTTTTGGACGTCAGGACGGATTTTAACAAAGATGTAGAGAATAAAATCCTAAGACCTACTGTCTCGTTCATGAGTCCAAATTAGGTCTCGATAGTAGAAAAAAGGCTACTATCCGTGAAAAACGCAGACCGGGCTCCGCTTGAGATTTTGCCCGAAATTTAACCATAGCTTCCTATGGTTGTGTAGAGCATTCTTATCTTCTCGGAATATTTTATTTCACTCTCTAAACCCTCCAATAAAATAAAAAAGTTAAAATACTGAAGAATAATAAAACGTGAAAATCGGGATGTTACAGGTACCGAAAAATTCACCATATATATATATATATATATATATATATATATATATATATATATGTATTTGTATGTGTATGTGTGTGTGTGTGTTTTCTTTTGATTTTTTTGTTATTTCATACTGGTTTAATTACGTTTTTAGTTCCTGAAAAGTGAATAGTTTTGGTTTTGATACGACACTTTTTTTTCGTTGGTTTTGGTCCCTATAAGTTCGAAAACTTTGGTTTTGGTCCCTGTCATCACTCTCCATCTGTTAAGTGCTAATGTGGCTAACGGACTGTCATGTCAACATTACCACATAAGCTAATTTTATAATATTTAATATGACGTAGGATTAAATATTAATTTTTATTATAATATTATCATGTAGCACTGTCATGTAGGCAGTAAATATTATAAAAATAGCCTACATTGCGTTGTTAACATATTAAAAAAATATAAAAAATTAATATTTAATCTTACGTATTATTAAATATTATAAAATTAGCTTACGTACAATGTTGACGTAGCGATCCATCAACCATATGAAAGGGATCAAAATAAAAGTTTTGAAACTTATACGGATCAAAATCAACAAAAAAAAATATAAAGATCAAAAATAAAACTGACTCAATTTAATTTTGATGCACTCAAGACTTAATTAAACCTTTGATATTTTATAGAGTAAATACCTAATTTAGTCCCAGAAATTATAGGATCGTATCAACTTAGACCCCACATTATCAATATTTCAAAATAATCCTTGGAATTTCAAAATCTAGCAAATGCATCCCTGACATTATTAATTTAATTTCAAATGAATCCCTGACATTACTAACTTAATGTCATTATAGTCCATGTAAATATCAACGGAGGGACGAATCTGATTAACTTTTTACAATTTTCAGGGATCATTTTGAAATATTGATAATGTGAGAAACTAAATTGATACGACCCTATAATTTCAAGGACCAAATTGGATATTTACACATATTTTATAGGTTTTGGGTTTCAATATTAGTTGCCACGTACCGAGGGAGAAATAAAAATATCTCTCTGCACAGCTCTCCACGTTTGCTTCCACCTTTCCTTTTTTAAGGCCCACGCACGACACAACGCGACCAAAGCTCGAATCGAAACGACATACAGCAGAATCGAGGGTTTCCTTTCGTTTCTCCTTCCACATGTCCCTACCTGCAACTACAAGCGCCAAAATATCACTAACCCAATGAATTAATCATCTTCCGTTTGAATTCCGTAATCGCGCAGGTTCCCTTTCTTTCCCCTCTTTCTCTTTCGCGATTCCCAGTTTATGTGTTTCGCATCTGAACTGAGACTATGAAAATTGATGCACGCATCGCATAGAATATGTTGATACATTTAATCTTTGGATTTCTTTTTGTTCATTTATTGGTTAGGACACAGAAAGAACTTTTCTTTTATTAATTGAAGCTCTGCTGTTTTTCTTGATGTTAGATTCTTGTCAAGCTTTTTTTTTTTTAAATGAGCAGTCATTTTTTGTTACTTTTTAAATGGATATTATATATGCGTGTGTTTGTGATCGAAAACTTAACAGTTTCATTTTTTTTTCGGGTTTTATATTTGCTTTGATGTTATATTAATGAAGCTGGACACTTGATATCCTCAATGTCATTGGTACCAGGCCCTCCTTGGTTGAAGTGCTTGGAATAAATTTTTTTCACTTGTTTATTGAGCGCTATAATGCGGCTCTACTTTCTTTTGTTTTAGAATTTGATTGCTTAATTCACTGAGATTATTTGCATTCTAGTCTGACTGTGTTGGCACCATCATAGGCTTGGCATGATGGACTCAAACTTACCGTCTCTATCTCATGACAATTCGGATGCAAAAAATGTGTTTCGCAAGCCTTCTGGCGATGCAGCAAGTAGGAATTATCGGCGTCGATCACCTGCTGAGGGATCACCAGCGGTTGATGGTTGGGATCTTTTAAGCTCTCGGTCTTATTTATTTTAGAAGTTGCAATGGTATTGTGATGAATAATTATAATGTCAAGAGGCTAAGTATATTTGCAAGTTGCAACCAATATTAACAGTTGAAATTGGTTAATATAAACTACATTGTGTTGTTTATGCATGGTGCTTCTAGTTCTGGAAATTAGTGATGCTGTTATGACATTTTGTTTTGTACATACTGGAGTTCTGAGAAATTCTTAGAATCTGTGTTTTCTGAAGATGCCTCCATAATAGATACTGGAGCTATCCTTGATGATCCTAGGTATACACCTATGTTTATCTCTGCCCAGAAAACTAATTTAGTGAAATACTAGATGCAAGGTTTATTAACAATATAACTGTCCTGTCTGTATCTGTGAGAAAACTGTTACTGTGTTTTGTGCTCACATTATAGCAGATGATAGGAATATGGTTGCAGATTAGAAAATGTTAGACACTAAACATGTTTTTAATGTGACTTAGAGCTCATTTGGATACATGTATTTCTAAAATAAGTACTTATGTTTCAAAACTACTTTAGCATTACTTGACTAATAGCAGTAGATATTCTATAACTTATGCCTGTCTACTTGGTCGGTGTGTTGAAAAAGACTTCAATAGGTGTTGTATGAATTTTAAAGTCATTCTATATAGGTGCAATGTAGTTTCTCCATTTATTGAGGTAGAGGACTAGGGGTATTAACTCTGTAGTCGTGGATTATGCTGTTTGTGCATTCCCAAAATTTGTTGCTATTCTTAGAATGCTATTTTAGTAAGCATATAACCAAACAGGAATTATGCCCTTGTAATCTTATATGATGCCTGTGGCATGAGAGATATCTCAAAGTTTGAAGTACCAAACTTTTAGGTCCTTAGTTGGAAATCTGTATCTATCTGTACCAAAATGAACGTTATTTTCTTTGTTAAAAAGAATGAATATTGAGTAGAATCCTAGTTATTGTGTCCTGGAAGAGAGAGAAGTGACAGTGAGTAAATGACGTTATTTTCCAGTTCACAATGCTTGCAAATGGCAATTAATATAGTTATGAAGGGATAGAATTAATTTGGGTAATTATAGCAATAATTTAGAGATAAGATTGGGAATTGATAACAATTATTACATTAACAATGGATTTATCTTAAATTGACATAAGAAACCCAAAAGACTCAATAAAAAACTAAAATTTATCACCTAAACTAAAAATAAGTGAAATTTAGTAATGGTATAAGGAATCTTTTTGGGGCCTTGGACACTGCCTAAGTGGCCTTAAAGGAGCCACGACCCTACTCCAGCAGCGACGAGTCTTCGGTGGTAGGACAGTCTGGCACCGACAATGAGGGTGGTGGGGATGATGGGAGATGAAACACACCCCAGATCTGTAGGTTTGAGATGTTCGGCGACATAGCAGAAAGAAATGAAGGGGAGGCTAAATTTTTTTCTAGGGTTTCTATACCAGGTTGTAAGTAACAGAACAGAGCTTTGTTGCAACTCGAATAGTGGTGTAACAATTACACTTCTGCCTGGAACCCATTTTTTGCCGTCTAGAATCCATCCTTTGTCTGGTTGCTGTCAAAGCTTGATCTGGTTTCTGTAGCCCCTGGACGGAGAACCCGTTGTCTAGCTGACAAAAACCTGTAGTCCTGTGATAGAATCGGTTATATAAACGACTGATACACTGAATATTCTTCAATATAATAGATATATCTCTGGGAAAAGGTTTCCAATCAGAGATGTGAATACATAGAGAAACAGAAAATTACACAGTACACTAGGATTTGAGAGTGATAGAGATCTATCCACTGGCTAAGTAAAACGGGAAGGGGTAGAGGGGAAATTCAAGTAGTATATTGATGGTATTCTGTAATTGTAGAGTGATTACAGTAGGTGTATTGTGCAGAAAAACAAAGAAGATGATAGCCTAGACAATTAGAGAGGTCTAGTCTCTCCCACGGTTCCAAGTCCTTAATTCCAGCCTAGCTCTCTATTTTTTCCCTCCCCTTCTTATATGAGCTCATGCACAAAACGTGCTGCTCTGCTAGAATCTTTAAAGGCCAATCACACTCTGCCAGCTAGGCAGAGTTTGTTACAATTGTTCCCTCCTTTCTCTCTCTCAGTTTACGTGCGTAAACTTGCCCAAATCGTTTGGTACCCACTCCACGAGCATTCGGGTGCCTATCAACACCCCCCCTTCAAGACTCACCTTGTCCTCAAGGTGAAAGTGAGGAAACAAATCTTGGAATTCCTGGCATTCCTCCCACGAATTTTCACAATCAGGAAGATGTTTCCACTTGATCAGCACTTCAACCGAGCCGTGAGCATTAGTCCTCACAGCCAAGGCTTCTGCTGGTTCCACTTGCAATTCCCAGTCATCAGATAGACATGCAGGCAGAGGTTGAGCTACCACTGCTGTTGGCACTGCCTTCTTCAACAGAGACACATGAAAGACCGGATGCACTCTACTCTCAGCTGGTAATTTCAGTTTGTAGGCCACCGAACTAATCTTCACAATGATCTCATAAGGGCCATAGTATTTGGGACTAAGTTTCTGGTTGATTCTTTTAGCCAACTGTCTGAGCTTGTAAGGTTGAATTTTGAGATAAACCGAGTCTCCAACTTCAAAAGTGACCTCCCTTCTGTGTTTGTCAGCTTGCTGCCTCATTCTGTTTTGAGCTCTACTCATCAACTCCCTCAGCTCCCTTAACATATCATTTCTGTCCTTGGTCAATTGTTGCACCTCATCAACACTGGTCCGCTGCTCATCACCCCAAATTAGCACTGTTGGACGCCTACCATACAATGCCTCAAAAGGAGTCATTTGTAGAGTTGCATGATAATTGGTATTATACCAATATTCCGCCCAAGGCAACCACGTTGGCCACTGCTTCGGTTTGCATCCAGTGAAGAATCTAAGATAGTTTCGAGGCACCTATTCACCACCTCGGTTTGTCCATCACTTTGAGGGTGATAGGCTGAACTCATTTTGAGTTTTGTACCGGTCAATTTAAATAGCGCAGACCAGAAAGCACTAGTAAAAACTCTGTCTCTATCCGAGACAATTGATGTAGGAAACCCATGTAATTTCACCACTTCCTTGAGGAACACAGCAGCAACTTCCTTGGCAGAATAGGGGTGTGCTAGGGTGAAGAAATGAGCATACTTAGTTAACCTATCCACCACCACAAAGATAGTATCCACACCTAAAGCTTTGGGCAAACCTCTTACGAAATCCATGGAGATGTCACTCCATACTTGAGAAGGAATAGGTAGAGGCTGTAAGAGTCCTCCAGGATTTAAAGCTTGGTATTTGTTCCTTTGGCAAGTGTCACAAGCTTGTACATATTGTTGAATTCTCCCCTTCATACCCTCCCAATACACCACATTAGCTATCCTCTTGTAAGTCCTTAATACACCAGAATGTCCTCCAGTCACTGAATTGTGAAATTCCTTCAAAATTTCATTAATACGCGGAGAGTTCCTTGGAACTACAATTCTGTCCTTGTAATACAGCCTCCCTTGCTTGAGTTTGTAGCCGGCATGCTCCTTTGCTTTAGCAAGTAAATCCTGCACTATGACTTTCAATTTATCATCATGCTGGACCTCATTCTCCAATCCCTCCCATTCATGACAATGTGCTGTGGAGAAGGCAGAATATTGAAGATTCCTTGAGAGTGCATCAGCCACTCTATTCTCAGCTCCAGGTTTGTATTTGATGTCAAATGTGAACCCCAACAACTTGGTGACCCATTTTTGTTGCTCTTCACCCATTAGTCTCTGGTCAGTCAAGAACCTCAAGCTCTTTTGATCGGTGTGCACCACAAAATGCCTCCCCAATAAGTAATGTCTCCATTTGTGAACTGCTAACACTATGGCCATTAATTCCCTTTCATACACTGATTTATTCTGACCCCTTTGAGACAAAGTTTGGCCCATGTAAGCAACGGGCCTACCTTCTTGCATGAGGACTGCTCCCAACTCCTTCCCTGACGCATCAGTCTCTAGTACAATTTGCTTAGTGAAATTAGGAATCACTAAGACAGGCAATGTAGTCATAGCTGTTTTGAGTTGCTCAAAGGCTTCTTGAGCTGCATCATTCCAAAGGAAACTGTCTTTCTTCAGCTGTTGTGTCAATGGCCACGCAATCTTGCCATAATTCTTCACAAAGCGTCTATAGTACCCTGTGAGTCCAAGGAAGCCTCTCAACCCCTTCACATCTCTGGGAACCGGCCAATTCACCATGGCATTGATCTTAGCAGGGTCAGCCGAGACCCCCTTGCCTGAAATCAAGTGCCCTAAATATTCTATCTGCATTTGCCCAAACTGACACTTCTTCTTGTTGGCAAATAAATGATTAGTCCTCAGGATTTGTAACACAGTCTCTAGGTGCTCAATGTGGCTGTCAACACTGGGGCTATAAATCAATATATCATCAAAAAACACCAATGCATACTTCCTCAACACAGGCCTCAGAATTCGGTTCATTAGAGCTTGAAAAGTTGAGGGAGCATTAGTGAGCCCAAATGGCATCACTAAGTACTCATAATGCCCCTCATGAGTCCTAAAAGCAGTTTTAGGTATATCTTCAGGTTTCATCCTAATCTGATGATAACCGGATTTCAAGTCCAACATAGAAAATATCACAGCAGAACCAATCTCATCTAATAACTCATCTCCATCCCCCATCTTTCTTCTTAACCAGCAAAACAGGGCTAGAAAAAGGACTTACACTAGGTCTTATGATACCTGATTGGAGCATTTCATTCACAAACTTCTCAATCTCATCCTTCTGGTAATGTGGGTATCGGTACGGTCTGATATTAGGTGTAGGGGCCCCTGGTTGTAGTGTAATAGCATGGTCTTGCTCTCTCACTGGGGGCAGACCTGTTGGCTCTCTGAAAACATCCTGGAAGGCTGCTAATACCCCCTCCATTTCCTCATTCCGTTCCCTAGGTGAATCAGCCACTGTGTCTAGTTGGTAGTAATCCACCAGAAATCCTTCACCATCTTGTTGCATGTCCTTCAACATAGTCTTCACCGAGACTTGTTGCCTGCTAAGAGAGGGCTCCCCCCTCACCATAAACTCTTCAATCCCCTTCTTCCATTTGATAACGAGTTGTTTGAAATTTGCCCTTATATCTCCAAGACTAGCTAACCAATCCATGCCTAAAACAATCTCAGTACCACCCAATGTCATGAGAAGGAATTTCTGTTCTATTTCAATTCCTTGCAGAGATAGTTTCAACCCCTTACACACTCCTCTATGGTGTACCTTCTCTCCATTTCTGACTGTAATGGTATACTCTTCCGTGTCCTCCACTAATAACTTCAGTTCCTCCACCAATTTGTAAGAAATGAAATTAGTGGTGGCTCCTGAGTCAATCAGAATAAGCACTGCCCTGTTGCCAATCAATCCCGAGCATTCGGGTGCCTATCAGAGAGCCTAGTTCTCTCCCAAACCAAACAACCCACAAGATAACCGAATGGTTTCTTTATTCCCCCCTATTCCTATTTATCAGATACAATAATTCAAACTAAGGTAGTTACATAGCAGTTACAACAGTTACTAATAATAAAATACTACTAATATTACATATTTCTCGCTGCCTTCCCTTTTCGAACATCAATCTTAGTGATAGGAGGCCTATTACTAACAATATTCCCCCCCAACAGTTTCACCTTGTCCTCAAGGTGAAAAAATGGAAATTGTTCATTGATGATATCTACGGATTCCCAAGTAGCTTCAAAAGAGGGGAGGTCTTTCCATTGAATTAAGACTTCTGTTACACCAAATGAGTTGTTGCGGGCTGTAAGAACTGTAGGTTTCACATGTAATTCCAAGTCTTTGGTTAACAACTTGGGTAGAGGTTGTGGAGTCCCAACGGGAGTTACAGCTTTCTTCAATAGAGAGACATGGAAAACTAGGTGAACTTTGCTGTGTGGAGGCAAGTCCAACTGATAAGCCACCTGTCCAATGCATTTCACAATCTTGTAGGGACCATAAAACCGAGGGCTCAACTTTTCATTCCTCTTTTTAGCCAATGACTTCAATCTATATGGTTGCAATTTAAGATAAACCCAATCACTCATTGCATAACTGACCTCCCTTCGATGCTTATCAGCATAATATTTCATTTGATTTTGAGCCTTGACTAGATTAATTTTCAAGTCCTGTAGGATAGGGTCTCTTTCAGTAGTCATTTGATTTACTTCTTCCACCAATGAAGGAATGGTAGTACCTTTGAGTAATTGAGGAGGATCTCTTCCATATAGAGCCTTAAATGGGGTGCTTTTAGTGGAGCTATTATAATTTGTATTAAACTAGAATTTAGCCCAACTCAACCATTTGATCCATTGTTTCGGTTTAGAGCCACTTAAACACCTTAAATAAGTTTCCAAACATCTGTTGACAACCTCAGTTTGACCATCAGATGGGGGATGATATGCAGAACTAAATTTGAGCCTTGTTCCTGCGGCTTGAAATAGTTCAGTCTAGAATTGACTAAGAAAGATCTTGTCCCTATCTGATACAATAGTAGATGGAAATCCATGCAACTTGACCACTTCTTTCAAGAAAACTTCTGCAATATCTCTTGCGGTAAAAGGATGAACGAGAGGAATAAAATGGGCATATTTAGTCAGCCTGTCAACTACCATCAGGATAGCATCCTTGCCTTGCACTTTTGGAAGGGCTTCTATAAAATCCATAGAAATATCAGCCGAAACTTGAGTTGGAATTGGAAGTGGTTGAAGGAGACCTGCTGGAGAAAGAGTTTGATACTTGTTTTGTTGACAAACTGCACAAGTAGCCACATAATGTTGAATATCCTTCCGCATTCCTTCCCCATAAACCAAGGCTGCAATTCTCTTATATGTTTTGAAAAACCCGGAATGGCCCCTAACTGCAGAACTATGAAATTCCTATAGTAAAGGAAGGATTTTCTGAGAATTTCGAGGCAAAACCAGTTTTCCTTTGTATAACAACTTCCTGTAGAGAAAAGTAAAACCAGGATGGGTAGTAGAATCTTGGATCAAATCCTGGATAATACTTTTCAGCTTACCATCCAAATGTGCTTCTTCATCCCATTCATCTAGTTCGGAAAATTGTACTGCTGATATGGCTACATAAGACATACGTCTGGATAAAGCATCTGCAGCCTTGTTTTCAGTGCCCTGTTTATATCTAATCTCAAAGTCCATGCCCATCAATTTGGAAGTCCATTTGAATTGCTCTTCCCGCAAAACCCTTTGATCATTTAAGAACCTCAAGCTTCTTTGATTGGTATGAATAATAAAATGTTGTCCCAATAAGTAATGTCTCCACTTCTGAACTGCCATAACAATAGCCATAAGTTCCCTCTCATAAACTGACTTCTGTTGAGCCCTGTCAGATAATGCTTGGCTAAGAAATGCTACTGGATGACCTTCTTGCAACAAAACAGCACCCAACCCTTTATTAGAAGCATCAGTTTCAATAGTAAAAACTTTGGAAAAATCAGGAACAGTGAGAATAGGAAGTTCTGCCATAGCCTTCTTAAGAGATTCAAATGCCCTTTCAGTTTCTGGCTGCCAAGAAAAATTGTCCTTCTTCAATAATTGTGTCAATGGTTTTGCAATTTTCTCATAGTCCTTGACAAATCTTCTGTAATAACCCGTGAGACCTAAAAAATCCCGCAAGGTTGTGATATCTTTAGGTACAGGCCACTGCATCATGACTCTTGGGATTTGCTGCCACCCCTATACCCGAGATGACATGGCCAAGATATTCAATATGCTCTTGTCCAAAGGTGCATTTCTTTCTATTTGCAAACAATTGATGATCTCTCAGAACTTGAAGAACGGTTTGTAAATGAACTTTATGCTCCTCTATGTTTTTGCTATAAACCAAAATATCATCAAAGAATACTAAAGCAAACTTCCTTAGATAAGGCCTCAACATCTCATTCATCAATGATTGAAAAGTAGAAGGTGCATTGGTAAGGCCAAAAGACATCACTACAAATTCATAATGTCCGTCATGTGTCCTAAATGCAGTTTTAAGAACCAATTTAGAAAAGATGATAGCTCCCCCCAATTCATCTAACAAATTCATTAATCACCGGTATTGGAAATTTATCCGGAATAGTGATTTTATTCAATGCCCTATAATCAACACAAATCGCCACCCACCATCTTTTTTCTTAACAAGTATAATAGGACTTGATTAGGGACTTACATTAGGTCTTATAACACCAGATTTCAACATATCATCAACTAGTTTTTCAATCTCAGTTTTTTGGTAATGTGGATACCTATAAGGTCGGATATTGGGAATTTCTGCTCCATCCTTCAACACTATGGCATGATCCTGCCTTCTAGATGGGGGTAGACCTTTAGGCTCGTGAAAAACATCTGTAAATCCTTCCAAGATCTCGGTAATCCACTCAGGTATGTCCATTACAGCCATTGTTTCATCCAGCAAAGAATAGAATTCAATAATAAACCCTTCACCTTCATTTTGTAGCGTTTTGAGCAGGGATTTGAGAGATGCATTGGCCCTAGACATTGCTGATTCTCCTTTTAATACCCATGTACCTTCAGAAGTAGGGCCCTTCAATGTGAGCTCCTTAAAGTTAGCCCGAATTTCTCCCAAACTAGCCAACCATTCCATTCCAAGCACCACATCTAATCCTCCTAATTCAAAGAGATAGAAATCTTGTTGAATTTCTAACCCTTGAATTTTTATTAGAAGTTGGCTACAAACCCCTTCACACTTGACCTTCCCGCCATCTCCTACCTTCACAGTATAGGGAACTGTTTTGATGATTTGAAGTCCTTCCTCTTCAACAAGAACAGAGGAAATAATATTATGGGAGGCCCCACAATCAATTAAAACAACTACCTTCCTACCTGCCAATTCACCCCACATTTTAATGGATTTCTTGGAGGTTAATCCAGCAATACTGTACATGGAGAGTTGCAAATTCTTGAGATCTATCTCCTGATTTTCCGCCTCTTCCTCTTGCTCCTCCTCCTTGTCTTCCCCTTCTAAAATCAAGACTTGCATCTGCTTGTTGGCACACACATGTCCTGGCCCAAACTTCTCATCACATCGAAAACACAATCCTTTTGCTCTTTTCTCTTGCATCTCAGCATCACTCAACTTTTTAAACCCTCTTCCTCTGAAGGATGCGGTGGTTCTTAAATTGTTAGAATCACCACTTGAGGTTGTGCTCTTGCTTCTTGATGGTTGTTGATTCTTGGTTCCTTCCTCCCATGTTATTGTCTTAGTATTAGAATACCCACGATTTGCTCCCACACCCTTATTACTCCATGAACTTCCTTTGTTGAGAAGAATATTTCTCTCATCAACTCTCTGGGCATATTGCATCACTTCGGGTAAAGTTCTTAAGGAATGCAACTTCAACTCAGCCTTTATTAAATCACTCAAACCATTCAAAAAAATGCCCTTGAGATATTAAGGATTAGCCCCTTTTAATGGCCCTGCATATAATCCTCCACTGACCCTGTTTGTTTAAGGCTCATCAATAACTCATATGGGTTTTGAGTTAGAGATGATTGAAACCTTTCCATTATTGCAGTCCGAAAATCTTCCCAAGTAGGATACACTGCACAAAATTCCTGCCATTGATACCAATTTAGGGCTTTACCCTCCATAGCAACCATTGCGGCTTGAAGTCTCTCTGGATCAGTAACTTCTTTGAGTTCAAAGTACCTTTCAATTTTATTCACCCATCCATACGCATCATCGCCTGAGAATAAGGGAATTTCGAGTTTCCTCCATTTATCCTTTCTAGAATTCGATTCATCACCCTTATTGAATGATCATCATCGTTGGTATGACTGTGCTGACAACTGTTTTGCGTCGATCGGTTCAGAAGGTCCAAAATCTCAGTGAATTGTTGTCGAATTTCTACCCTGTCCTCCTTGTGAATCCTTCTTTGGTTTTCGAACCCGTGCTCTAATGCCTCAATCCTTGCCTCCATTCTTCTAGTTTGTACCATTAAACACTCCCAGAATCGAGTGCTTTGATACCAGTTGATAGAATTGGTTATGTAAACAACTGATACACTGAATATTCTTCAATATTATAGATATATCTCTGGGAAAAGGTTTCCAATCAAAGATGTGAATGCATAGAGAAAAAGAAAATTACACAGTGCACTAGGATTCGAGAGCCTAGTTCTCTCCCAAACCAAACCATCCACAAGATAACCGAATGGTTTCTTTATTCCCCCCTATTCCTATTTATCAGATACAATAATTCAAACTAAGGTAGTTCCATAGCAGTTATAGTAGTTACTAATAATAAAATACTACTAATATTACATATTTCCTGCTGCCTTCCCTTTTCTAACATAAATCTTAGTGATAGGAGGCCTATTACTAACATCCTGTTGCTGGCCTTTACTTCATCGCCACAGTGCCTTTACATCTCTGGTTGAGATGGCTTCCTCTGTTTCAGAGCAACATTTCTTGTCTTTCATTTTTTTTGCATTCAATTTCTTCCCGTCTTTGTATCTTCCGTTATTTTGGGTATGTCTTTCCATCTTCCAGTCTCAAGTTAAATGCTTTACAATTCATATAGTTTAAATGGTGTACAGCTCATATGCGTTAAATAGTGTTCATTGCAAATTATGGCATTGATTATTGTTCTTTAAACAGTTGGCTTTTGGGTATGCACTATTATCAGTATCACAGTTTTTGAGGATAGCTGCCCCATGCTGCGATCTGCAATTGACTACTTTGATCCAGTAGCACCTCTATGAAAGTGACTTGTATATATTTGGCACTGTGATACTGATAATTGTGTTACCAAATTTAATGCTAATATTTTCTATGTGGAGTAGGGCTTGAATAAAGAAATCTATACTCGTAAATATATGCAGGTAGTCCCAAGCATGAACACAGCTCAAGTCCAAATCCAGTAAGGGATGATTCTATTAGAGTCTCTGACCATCATTCAAGGAAGTATGATGGCAGGGATCAAGATCGGCAATATGGCAGAAATCACTATGGTAGAAGCACTGATACTTTTAGGCATTCTGATGGACAGTCATCAAGGAGCTCCTATGGCCACTCTAGGCATGACAAGTATGGAGATGAAGATAGATA
Organism: Ammopiptanthus mongolicus; assembly: GCA_039655645.1. Classification (NCBI taxonomy): domain Eukaryota; kingdom Viridiplantae; phylum Streptophyta; class Magnoliopsida; order Fabales; family Fabaceae; genus Ammopiptanthus; species Ammopiptanthus mongolicus. The sequence goes on along the minus strand of CM077347.1, from coordinate 63,891,189 downwards.
CCGTGAGAGGCTATCTTCTCGTTCTGGACATGAATCAAGGGGTGATCATACGAGAGAAGAGAGTGATAGCAGGTCAAAAGACTACCAGCGCACTGTGGACAAGTATTCACGTGACAAATATGATAGGTCAGATTCTAGAAGCAAGGAAAAAGATAGAGAAACATATTCAGAGCATCAGAAAAATAAAGATAAGGATTCTTCATATGACAGATCTGGATCAGGCAGGAAGCATGCACCATATGATGAGCTGGAGAGAGAGAGGCATACAAGGGACCGGGATGGCCGAGATGAAAGAAGAGATTCGCGTAGAAGTTTTGAAGATTACAGAAGTGACCGAGCAGTCTCCTATTCAGAGTCAAGGAGCCAAAGAGATGACTCAAGTTCACAAAGAGACAGTGGTAAATATCGTCTAAAAGAATCTTTTAAGAGTGAACAGAAGGAGCTGGATGGTCAAAGCCTTTCATGGGAAGAAAAGAGAAAATATGATGATGCTGAGATTGGTAAGGGCAAGGACCGGAACACTAGAAAAGTAGGGGAGCAGTTTGTTAATGAAGATAAAGAACCATCTGGAAAAAAACCAAAGTTGTTTGGTGCCGACAAGGATGAAAATAATGAAAAAGACGGTATTGTTTACATATTTTTGTACTGATGCTTGGTATGATTTTTACCTTCTAGGTGATAATTTGTTATTTTATTATCTTTTACTGAAGCAGATGAAAGGCAGATTTCAAGTTCGAAGCTTTCTCATGAGAGCAAGGCAGATTTAGGGGCTTCCAAGACCAGTGGTTTTGATGCTGGCAATGATCTAGATGCTGCAAAAGTTGCGGCCATGAAAGCTGCTGAATTAGGTATACACGACTTTTCCTTAAAAATTGGCTTACTATTGCCATATGGGCATATGTTTGGTCTTCTATGATTGACTGCTGAATTGGTCTTCTACGATGTGGGATTCTGATAAATTGAAGGTTCATGATTTCAATTTTTTAACCATTTGCACTACGTGGACTGCGGGCTTGGCAGTACGTTCTTTATTTTGCACACATATTGTGTGTGCTATTATTTTCTTACTTTTTTCCCATAAATTGTTTCTCCCCTCGTAATTTATGTTTCCAAGTTTCAACTTTTGAAAAATATCTGATTTTAGCTAAGCATTTACCAGTCTTGATTCTAGTACTTGTAGATCTCCTTCATGCCTTACCCATCTGGAAGTTTTGATGCGTGACAGTTAATAGGAACTTAGTTGGGGTTGGTTGCTTGACTACTGACCAAAAGAAGAAGCTATTGTGGGGCAAAAAGAGTACAACTACAGAAGAGGTAACTTTAATTGTTTACTAGACTTTTGGCACAGTCTAATTAGTAGTTTGTTTTTATTTATGAAATTATTTTTTGATATTGTTAAAAAAGCATTTCTTGGCAAAATTATAATTAGTTTTATTATAAATTCATGAAAAGAATCACTCCTATGATATAGTATAATATTTTTAGACAATTATTTTTAAAATTAAATATAGACATTCAAATATTTAAATATTACTAAACAATACATATAATAGAATAAAAACAGTTATTTTAAAAAATTTAATTAATCTAAGAAATTCCCTAATAGCTTATATTTTACGTAGTTTTATTATGTTCTTATGTAAAAGCTTTACCCCATGCAAGATATATAATTAAATATTAAAAACAATATCTTTAGAGGTGTCAAATGTAGATATTACAAAACTATAGCAAGCTCGTGATTGTATCAACTTTGTTTTTTCCAAGATAAATTATTGAAGTCATATCGTTCAATTAATTTTATTATGCATTTTTTGTAAACTTCTTTCTCCTAGAATGAATATATTACATGATTCATGTAAAGAATTCAACCCATGTGATGCAAATATTAAAATATTATTAATTAAGACACATACACACATGTACATCGAAGGATCAACTTCAACTTATACGGGTGTAAGATTTATCCTCCCTTATGTATGATACATTTATTCTAAAAATGATTGATTAATATATTTTCTGATTAATTTCATTATGGTTGTTGAGAGAAATGGTTCAGAGGATAGGAAGAAGAGAAAGTTGAGGAAAAATCAGAAAGTGTATATTGAACAAATGGTAAAAGTGAAAAATACAATGTAATCTAGGCTTACATAGCCAAGTAAACCAACTAACAACTATAACTAATTCTAACTACCTTTAACAAATTCTAACTATCTTAATAGCTCCCCGCAAGCTGAAAGGTTTATGTAACACTTTCGACTTGAGATGAGCAATACAAATGCAAATCAAGAAAGAAAAAAAATACAACAATAATGCCAAAAACACATTGGCTAATATGAAGGCACACAGGCCAACAAATGCTTAACCACCATAAAAGGCAGAAGTTGCAAACATCAAAGCCAACAAAGGGAAATAGCTTAACCATTAAGCAGAAGCCACAACACAAGGCTTAACCACTTAACAGAAGCTACAATCCAAAGACAACCACTAATGCTTAACCACCATAAGGCAGAAGCTAAAAACAATGAGAAATGCTTAACCATCATAAGACAGAAGCTACCAAAGCTTAACCATCAAGAGCAGAAGGTAAAAGTTGAGCCTTATCCACTTAAGATAGAAGCAAGAATATCAATGCTTATAACCATCCATGGCAGAATCTTACAACAAAGCCAAATAAAGGCTAAATCAATCGTCAACAAGAATCTTGGAGAAAATGATAAGCAGAAACCAGCAAGCTTTAGTGAATAAGTGCAGCCATCTATCAACAAATTCTTGGGTTTCAAGTCTCAATGAAGAACTCCGTGAATGACAGTAAGTAATGCTACAAAGAATTTGTAAAGGAACATGTCACTTGTCTTGGATCTTTCACAAATGCTGGAGATGAATCCATGTGCTTAATATCCAAGTCCGAATACTACTGTAGAGAAAAAGAAAAGGAGCAGTGGTCGGGGTACAAACAGTTATAGTGCAAGTTGATACTCAAATTTTCACTCAGTAGTGAACCACCATGCAATAACGAAACCAGATTTCAAAGCAAGAGAACTCAGATCTGAAAGGTGATTTTCTCGGGAAACCGAAGAAACAAAAGAAAATAAAGTAAGAAAAAGAAAAAAAAATGATGCAACAAAAGATTCAAGGTGGGTGGAATGGCTCTGATACCATTTTGAGAGACATGGTTCCGAGCTATCTTAACAATGGTTTCAAGTAAAAATTTTGCTGGTATGATGTAGACATTTAAATTTTGTACAACATTATCTTAAAAGTAAACAAAAAAATGCAATGTTTTACCTAGTTAGCAATAGTGGAAAATTTCACCAAGAAAAAAAATCGCATTCCCAAGTTTGTGATCTGGTAAATCCTCTTTTGGAATTTTTTTTCTTCAAGAAACTTAGGGCCTTTCTGATTTGTTTCTAGTTTTCTGTTTTTCATTTCCTACTTTTATAAATAATTATAACACAAATAATTACAAAATTGTCATATTGTTTTCATTTTGTTTCTTGTTTTAAAAAATTTGTATATGAAACACGAAAATAACTTTTTGTTTGTTTTCATTGTTTCCTATACAAATATTTGGAAACAACAAAACAAAATAAAAACAATATGATAGTTTATAGTTATTTGTGTTGTAATTATTTTTGAAATCAGGAAATGAAAACAGGAAACGAGAAGCAAACCAAACAGGCACTTAAGTTTTTGTTTTTTGAAGCAAAAACTTAAGTTTTTGTTATTAACCTTGTTAGAGTAAATATTATAACATGTAATTGAAAAGAATTTAAAGACACATTTACTGTAAATACCTCTTTCCATTGAAATTGGTGATTTGGTGAAGGCTGTGAGGAAACTATTGAAATCCTTGTAGCCTTTAGGAAGTTGCAAATAAATTTTTACATTAGAAACTAGGGGTGGCAAAGTGGGTTGTGACCCGCGGATCAACCTGTCAAAATTTGGCGGGGTGGGTTGGGGTCCTCAACCCACCAATCCACTTTGATCCGTCCCGCTTAACCCACCCAAAAACGGGTTGGTGGCGGGTTCCTCCATATTAAAAAATAATTTTTTTATATTAATTTATTACTTATTTAATATTATTCAATTTAATTGTTAGTTGGATTTATTTCATACTAAAAAAATAATATCTTTACTTTTATAATACGAATTGTATGCTAGAAGATAAGATTATTCCAAATTTTCAATAATAATTTAATAAAGGCTATGAAGATTGCTCAAAAAAAGAAATGTTATATGATTTTTGTTTTAATTTTTTTATTTTTATAGTGGGTCAATCCACCAACTCAATTTAAGGTTTCATGTGTTTGGCGGGTCAACCCGCCAACCCACCATTAGGCGGGGTGGGTTGGAGGGTTCAACCCACATGACTAAAACGGGTTGGCCCGTCCCGTCCCGTTTAAGGTGCGTTAATGGCGGGGCGGGACGGGTTGACCCACTTTGCTATCCCTATTAGAAACTAGTAGTGAATTCCCAAAAAATCAAGAACATGTGAAATCTTTGATATGTAATTCAATTTATACATTCTATATAGTTTTTGAAGCATTTTCATTGTTTTTTCTCCTAAGTTTCTAATCCACCCTCTTAAGAGATATTTTCACTCAAGGATCAAATCCGGCTGCCCTAGTAGAAAATAGTCAAGAAATAAAGGAAATCAGTAGGATGAGAAAATACCATAACCTTCTTTGCCGTTAGGTAGTGGAGACGAATCAACATCCCAAGTCCTTGCATATCAGATATGGAATCTAAAATGAAAATGATTGGGAATGAATACAATGGATTTTTCTTGGGGATTTGATATGCAATGACTATTGAGAAGGCTAAAAATCTGCATTATAATTTTGGGCTATTATAATTGTTCAAAATCGGATGTAGTCCTAGTTGGAGAGTCGAGAGAGGAAATAAATGGGTGGTTAGAGATGTGGAGACAAGCTTTGGAAGGAAACAGGACTTTCGCTTAAATAGAAGTAAGACGGAGTATATGGAAGGTAAGTTTAGCAAGAAGCGCATCACTACCACATTAGAGGTGAAAGTTGGAGATCATACCATACTACAAATTCACATGGTTTAAATATCTTGGGTCCCTCGTAGAAAATGACGTAAAAATAGAGGGAGATGTAAATCATTTGATTCAAGCAGGGTGGATGAAATGGAGGAGTGCCTTGGGTATTATATGTGATAGAAAGGTACAGTTCAAGCTAAAGGGAAATTTTTATCGCACAAACCTGTGATGTTGTATGAAATTGACTGTTGGGTGGTAAAAGGTCAACAAGAGAATAAGAATGTAGTAGAGATGTGAAAGTTGTGTTGGATGAGTGGTCATACTAGAGAAGATAGGAATAGGAATGATTGCATTAGAGAACGTCGAGGTAACAACTATTGTAGAAAAGATGGTAGAAACTTGCCTTAAGTGATTTGGGCGTGTGAGTAAAAGATTTGTAGAATCCCTAGTAAGGAGAGTAGATCAGATGGGGAGAAGCCCCATCGCTAGAGGGAGAGGGAGGCTGATAAGCACCCAAGCACTTGGGGAACCCTCCCTTAAAAGCTAGTTGTTAAAGAAGGAGAACCAAGCCACTTAAGTACTCCATCAAGCATCCCACACTACTCGATGTGGGACTTGGGCACCCTATAATACTCAAGTCCTTATCATAGCACCGCCCCTGAGAGCCGACGTCCCAGCGGTTGCACTCTACGACATTTCACTCAGTCTTTTTCGGTCAGCCCTTCCATAGTAGCCCTTTTTGAGACACCGATAACCAGCTCTGATATCAAATGATAAGCACCTAATCACTTGGGGAACTCTCCCTTAAAAGCTAACTATTAAGGGGGGAGAACCAAGCCACTTAAGTACTCCACCAAGCATCCCATACTACTCGACGTGGGACTTGGGCACCATATTACCCAAGTCCTTATCATAGCACCGCCCCTGAGAGCCGACATCCCGTGCGGCTGCAATCTACGACCCTTCACTCGGCCTTTTCCGGTCAGCCCCTTTGTAGGTCGCCCTTTCTGAGACGAAGCGTCATAAAGTGCAGCCGTCGAGACGTCGACTCTTAGGGGCGGTGTTATGATAGGGAGTTGGGTAATATGGGGTGCCTAAGTCCCACATAAATAGTGTGGGATGCTCAGTGGAATATTTAAGTGGCTTGGTTCTCCCCCCTTGATAGCTAGCTTTGAAGGAGGGTCCCCAAGTGTTTGGGTGCTTATTATTTGGTATCAGAGCTCGTTGCCCGTGTCTCAGAGCTACCTACGAAGGGGCTGACCGGTAAAAGGCCACGTGAAGCGTCGTAGAGTGCAGCCGACGAGACGTCGGCTCTTAGGGGCAGTGCTATGATTGGGACTTGGGTAATATGAGGTGCCTAAGTCCCACATCAAGTAGTGTGAGATGCTCGGTGAAGTATTTAAGTGGCTTCGTTCTCCTCCCTTCATAGCTAGCTTTTAAGGGAGGGTTCCCCAAGTGCTTGGGTGCTTATCAGAGGCTAAGAGAAACTATAGACGAAATCATTAAGAATGATTTAGAGGTCAATGATTTGTCTATAGACATGATTTACGGTAAAACATTATGACATCATTTTATCCTTGTAGCTGACCCTTCCTAGTGGGAAAATGCTTGGTGTTATTGTTGTATAATTTTGGGCTATTAAAGAAATAGTGCTTCAGATTTTAAATTGCAGCAACGTTAAAAAAAACACTGTTTCATTCCTTAGTAGTTGCAGTGGTTATGAATGCTTCAGTCATCCTGAATTTCTGTCATCATTATTTTTCTGTTCCTTAGCCACATACTTGCCAATTTATGCACGAGGCTGATGCCTGAGTCTTAGTCGTTCTATTACATTGACTTGCAAAGATAACCAACCTATATATTTCATATTATATAAATTGTATAAATATAAAAGCTTGTACATATTGCTAAAGATGCTACTTTTGGTTGATATTGTATAATGTATATGTGCTATGGATGAGTGGGGTGTCCTAGGCTCTATAGATGTGGATGACCTCTGCCTGAGCTTGGGGGATTTGTTATTGTACTACTGTTCCTGTTTTGTGCCATTGGTAATCATGGACATATACATTTGTTTTGCATTTCCTACAACCTGCTACTTACAATCCAATTGCTGCTTTATAAAATGTACTTGCCAAATGTTGTAGTCTGGCCATCGTTGGGATATAGCAATGTTTTCTGATCGTGAGCGACAAGAGAAATTCAACAAACTCATGGTAAGTCTTGATTGAGCAGTTTTTGTATTTTGACGCAATAATAACACGGGATTATTTATTTGGTTGTTCATGAATGACTGGCCCACTCCATTAGAGTTTCTTCACCTACTAACACAGTTTTAGAGTCTGAGGTTGTACTCGTGCCTATGGCAAATTGTAGGGTGTGAAAGGCGAAGCCAAAGTGGAGCAGAATTCCGAAAACCAAAATGGCAACGACCTACTCCGTGCCGAGAAGCAGAGGGAACTCCAGCAGGATCTAGAGAAACAGTACACTGCAGGCCTTCGACGAAGAGATGGCCGTACGGTTGGATTAGGTCTTTAAGCATTCGCTTGGGAAAATTTGCATCGTTTGACATTTGTAATGTTTTTGAATATCCCTCCCCCATGCTTAGGAGGAGCTTGTCATTTGTTTCGTTTAGACATGTTTGTGAGTTTGTGTATGTAGTGATGTCAGCCGCATCATCTCTTGGCTGTTGGTGGGAGTTCCTTATCATGATTGTATTTAAATTTAGTTTTATATAATAAATATGAAACTGGTTTAGGTAATTTGGCTTTATTTTACGGTGCTGATATTTGAACATCAAAAGTTGATAATAAAAATCAATATCATTTTACATGGTTAATGCAATTCAAAAATGTGGTAAATGAAGTGTTGAGTTTGGTTAATGGATATACAAGGTGTTGCAATTCATTAACCATTCGATGAATTTCATTAATTATGAATTTTAATGTTATTAACTATGACTTTTAGGTGTTCAAAATTTTGAACTTCACATGCTTATTTGAACACTTGCAAATCGTGATTAATAACGTTCAAAATCGTGATTAATGAAGTTCAGTGGATGATTAATGAGTTGTAACATCTTATATATCCAATAACCACATTTTGAGCTGTATTAATCATGTAAAATGTCGATTTTTGTTGTTAAATTTTTTATGTTCAAAAAACATTTCTCTTATTTTAGATGGTTGATTTTATCTAGATATGTTTGTATCCTAAAATATCCCAAAAGTATTTAAGAACTGGGAGGCTGGAGTGAAATATCTTTAGCACTGTTACCTTTCACGATTAAACGAGTTTGTTGGGATTCTTAATTGTCAAATGTAGGATCAGTGGATTGATGTAAGCAGGTAATTTGCGAATAGCTTATGTGATGAACACATGCGATAACTAGCAATCATCAAGAAGATTAAAGTCGTCGCAAACTGTTCTCTGGTTGGATGGTGGGGATGGTTGGGGGGTCTTAAAGCACCTTCTCTGTTGGTGGGACGAGGTTCTCAAAAGTCTGCAATGAACCATTGATGATGGGACTCCTATTCTTTTGGATGCTCCGTTTCGGATTGCAGGGGTATCTCAAAGACATTCCGATGCTTAAATAGCAAAGGGGATTCAGACTTCAATATATAAATGTATGTGATGCTTGAGAGTTGGTTTGGAAGAGGTTACTCCTTGATATTTAGTCTTAGAGGTAGCAAAGTTGGTGTACTCTCATCCCTCAAATCTTGGATGGCAGGTACCTTTTGGGCATGGGGTTGTTCGTTCCATTCGCGTGTTCAAGAATGGGTACATTGCTATACTTTATTTCATATCCTGATTTTCGCAATAGAAGAACAATAGAACGTATCAATTAAAATTAAAAAAAATCTGATTTAATGATGATATTTTTTTTTTTTGTTGAGAACTCTAAGTATTATAAGCATACAATGATTTTCTTTATTTACTAATTTTGCTTGTATAAAAAAATTTATTTTACCAAAGAATTATTTATGTAGTTTTATAAATTGTTTTGGTTAGCTGAAAAATTAAATACATAAGGCAACTATAATACCAACATGTGGTTGGTCTGAGTAGCAAGGGACTCGGACAGCTTAAGCAAGTGGTCAGGAGTTTGAATCCTGGCTCTTATGCATGGAGAAAACCTGGTTGGGAGGGGAGAACTTACCTTGTGTGTCAAATAGGTTTCCCGACCGAGATTAATCACTACTTACAGTGGTAGATACTTCGTACCTATGTCACGGTTATAAAAAAAAAGGCAACTATAATTCATCAAGTGACTAAATATATAGTTAATGTCTACTACAATAATTAACTAGTAAGTAAATTCGAGTATATTTGTGTGGATAGAATTAATAAAAGAGAAAGCACATAACACAAATAAATAAAAAAAACTACATTTAGGGTGTGCTTGGATGGAGTAATTTTAGAGGGTATTTAAAATACCACTTCTCACATTACTTTGTTTGGATTAAAAAACAAAAGTATTTGAAAAAATCTAGGATATTTCAATGAGGTATTTTTATTATATAAAATTGGGTATTTAGAATTTCATGTCAAAAGAGAGAATTTCAAAATTCCTCTCTTGGTTGCTCTCATGTTCAAGCCTGAAACATAGCCACCGTCGGCGACCACCACCACCGCTGTTGGCGACCACCACCACCAGACCGTGCGATCGGACCGCCGCCACCGCCGGTCGGGTATTGCCGAGCGCTGTCGCCGGACCACCACCACCAACACCAATTTTTTAAATAAACTTTGAAAAATAAAATTTTATAATTGAAGGGATTTAAATTCCTTTATCCAAACAAAGAATTTTAAATACAAGGAGTTTGAATTGCTTTATCTAAACTAAGTATTTTGAAAATGAAAGTAATTCAATTGAAGCAATTCAATTGCCTAGTATTTCAAAGAATTTGGCTCCTCTAAAGTGAGAAAGTAAGGGGTTATCCATCCTTAGATCATTTAGTGGGTTGAGATCTCTATGTAGTTAATCAAATCAATGGTGGATAATCCCTTACTTTCTCACTTTAGAGCTCCATTCACCTTAGAGGAGTCAAATCCTATTTCAAATACCTTGAAATTTTGAAATACCCCTTCCAAACACACCTATAAGTATTTTATTCTATCTTTTCCTTAACCGACCTAACCATCACTTAGGAGCTACTATAAAAATCCAACTCCTTCTCTTTCTTTCATTTGGGTTCAGGGCACACCAAGGAAAAGGAGGACAAGGTAGGTTTTCTTCTCCTCTCCTTTGTATGAAGGCTTTCCTCCCATTTTCGCAAGTTCTTCCTTCTTGACTCTTGTTTATCTTTCTCTAAGCTTCAAGGGGAAGCCAAATTTTGTGCACAAAAAAGAAGCCTTGGAAGCCTTTCTTTCCTTCAACAATTGGGCCAGCTTGGAGAAACATGGGTAGGGGGAGTTCTTGCTTGTTCCTTTGTGTGAGCCCTACTTGTGGTGTGATGTTGACATGTTGATGTTTGCATATGCAAAAGTATTTCTTTCTATTGTTTTTCTCTTTCTATGTTCAATCACGATGGGGTTGGAACTGTTTTGGTGGTTGTTGGTACTTCAAACTGTTGTGGTGTGTGTTAAAGGTGATTAATTGGTTGCATGTTGGGGATCTAAGGGTTTCAAAGTTGATATGATCCAAGTTGGAATCATTTAGTTTTAGGATCTTCCTTGAGCTATTTACGTGATTACTAGAGAATAAGTAAGAGACTAAGCTATTCAAGAAATAAAAAAGGACAATAAAAATTCGAAAATTAAATCACAAAACTAATAACTCATAAAATAAAAGAAGTAAATGATAACAATACTCAAATGAAAAATAGAAAATGGAAAGGAAAGGGGATGATAGGGAAGGCGCCACAAAGACCCATTGAATTGGATAATTGATGAGCCAAAGGAGGATTCGCCACAAGGATTAGCAATCCTTGATAAGAATCAAGAGTTTTAATTCAAGAACTATGAGAGGGCTATGGCCTCACAAGAAAACTCAAGTATGAGTAATTCAAATTTTATTCAAAGGTGCCTCTCAAGTGATTACAAGAGGTGTATTTATAGAAGAGAGCAACTAGGGTTTCCTAAGCCATCCAAGAAGGAGGCGCCGTGTGCACTTAGGGAGTGGGCTTGGAGCATTTTTAATGTTTGCTCATAATCCCTCCTTGATGTTAGGAGAATATTCCTAAGACTCCCTAATTCCATAATTTGGACCAAATGCATGATCCTTCTTGTTTTAGAAAAGGTGCACGGCTATCCTAGGGGATTTAATCCCAAAAACCTAATGTTCCTAAATGCACAAGTACCATAAAGGTGTCTAAGTGCATCATTATTACAAAAGCGTAAAAGTCTAGCAATTATTACATAATCATGGGGTAAAAGGGCACAAGGCCAAACCAATGACTAAGCTAGATTAATTAAACTAAACTAATGTCTACTCCACTAGCTCAATTAAGAAAATGTTCATAGTGCTTGGATCATCTTCTAGTGGTGGCTTGAAGTGCATGATCAATCCGATTTCTTTCTCAAGTTCTTCTTGCTTGAGTTCTTCTTGCATCTTCAAGGCTTTAGTCTTGCTCCTTGTTTGAGGCCCAACTTGCATGATAGCATGATCTTCATCATCCCCTCCCTCTTCAAAAGAATTTGTCCGCAAATTTGGAAGCTCATCATCATCTACATCAAAGGGAGATAAGTCACTAACATTGAAAGTTGCACTAACACCAAATTCACCGGGCAAGTCAACTTTGTAAGCATTATCATTGATTCGTTCCAACACTTTGAATGGTCCATCCCCCTTGGAAGGAGTTTGGATTTTCTATGTGATGGGAATCGCTCCTTTCAAAAGTGGATCTAAACCAAGTCACCCGGGTTGAAAATCACTTTCTTTCTATGCTTGTTGGCTTGCCTAGCATATTGTTCCATTTTATGTTCAATTTGGGATTTAACCTTAGCATGCATTTTCTTAACAAATTCGGCCTTAGTAACTCCATCCTTATGGACTAAAGAGGAGGTGTTAGGCAAAGGAAGCAAGTCTAGAGGGGTCAAAGGATTAAACCCATAAACAACCTCAAAAGGAGAAGATTGAGTAGTAGAATGAGGACTTCGGTTGTATGCAAATTCAACATAAGGCAAATGGTCCTCCCAAGACTTAATATGTTTGTTAAGAATGGTTCTAAGGAAGGTGCCAAGAGTCCTATTCACTACTTCCGTTTGAGGATGACAAGTTGTTGAAAAGAGGAGTTTAGTACCAAGTTTACCCCAAAGAGTCCTCCAAAAATGGCTTAAAAATTTGGTGTCTCTATCTGAGACAATGCTTTTTGGAATGCCATGGAGTCTCACAACCTCTTTAAAGAACAATTCGGCCACTACACAAGCATTATCTACCTTGTGGCATGGAATGAAATGAGCCATTTTAGAAAATCTATCCACTACCACAAAAATAGAATCCTTTCCCCTCTTGGTCCTAGGTAATCCAACAATGAAGTCCATGGATAAGTCTTCCCAAGGAGAAGAGGGAATAGGAAGAGGAGTGTAGAGACCATGAGGCATAAGCTTTGACTTGGCTCTTTTGCAAACAATACAAGTGGAGCAAAGCTTATGCACATCATGTTTCATTTTAGGCCAAAAGAAGTGCTCATGTAAAATGTCTAATGTCTTTTGCACTCCAAAGTGACCCATCAATCCACCCAAGTGGGCTTCTCTCACAAGCAGTTCCCTCATGGATCCTCTAGGCACACAAAGTCTCTTTTCTTTAAACAAATAATCATTATGCCTATAGTATCCATTTTGGGACATTTTTTCGCATGCCACAAACATTTGAGAGAAGTCCTCATCCTTTTCATATAAGTCCTTAATGTGATCAAAGCCAAGCAATTTTGTTTCAAGTGTGGCCATCAATGCATGTCTTCTTGAGAGAGCATCGGCCACAACATTAGCTTTCCCTTACTTGTGTTTAATCACATATGGGAATTGCTCAATGAACTCTACCCACTTAGCATGCCTCTTGTTGAGTTTACTTTGGCCTTTCAAATGTTTTAAGGACTCATGATCACTATGAATGACGAAGTCCTTAGGTAATAAGTAATGTTGCCAAGTTCGTAAAGCTCTAACAAGTGCATACAATTTTTTGTCATAAGTGGAGTAATTCAAAATAGCTCCATTGAGTTTTTCACTAAAATATGCAATGGGGTGTCCATTTTGCAATAAAACAGCCCCTATGCCAATGTTTGAAGCATCACACTCAATTTCAAAACTATTTTGAAAGTTAGGCAAAGCAAGGATGGGTGCATTAGTGAGTCTATGCTTGAGGGTTTGGAAAGCATTTTCTTGGGCCTCTCCCCATTTGAATGGGACATTCTTTTTGACAAGATCATTGAGAGGGGCAGCCAAGGTGCTAAAATCCTTCACAAACCGTCTATAAAAACCAGCCAACCCATGAAAACTGCTTATTTCACTCACCGTTTTGGGTGTTGGCCACTCACTAATTGCCTTAACTTTCTCTTGATCCACTTTGACCCCACTAGCACTTACAACAAAGCCTAGGAACACCACTTCACTTTGGCAAAATGTGCATTTTTCTAAGTTGGCATACAACTTTTCATGCCTTAAAGTTTTCAAAACAGATTGCAAATGAGTGATGTGGTCCTCTAGACACTTGCTATACACTAGAATGTCATCAAAGTAGACAACAACAAATTTTCCAAGAAAGTTTCTCAAGACATGGTTCATGAGCCTCATAAATGTACTTGGGGCATTTGTGAGCCCAAATGGCATCACTAACCATTCATAGAGTCCAAACTTGGTTTTGAAAGCCGTTTTCCATTCATCCCCTTCCTTGATTCTAATTCGATGGTAGCCACTTTTCAAGTCAATTTTGGAAAAATGTGTGGCTCCATGCAATTCATCAAGCATGTCATCAAGTCTAGGGATGGGATGTCTATACTTTATGGTGATGTTATTGATTGCCCTACAATCTGTGCACATCCTCCAAGTACCATCCTTTTTAGGTACTAGGATAACCGGCATGGCACATGGGCTCAAACTTTCCCTCACCCAACCTTTTTCAAGCAAATCCTCAACTTGTTTTTCAATTTCTTTAGTTTCTTGAGGATTCGCCCTATAGGCCGGCCTATTTGGAATAGAAGCACTAGGAATTAAATCCATTTGGTGCTCAATTGCCCTCAAAGGAGGTAGGCCGTGGGGTATGTCATTGGGGAAGACATCACCAAAGTCATCCAAGAGTTTAGAAATGCAAGAAGGAATAGAAGAAGAAAGTTGAGTTTGCAAAGTGTTTTCATTGCAATATAAAATGTACATAGGCTTCCTTGCCAAGAAAGCCTTCCTTACTTCACTCATTTTCATGAATAAACTCTCAACTTTTCTCTCTACTTTCCTTTCTTTTTCCTTTTTACTCACTCTCGGCTCTTCTCTCTTTTCTTTCTCAATTTTATGTGGCACACTCTCTTTTACTTCTTGCTCTCTTTTCAACCTCAATTTGACTTGGTCCTCACAAACTTCCTTTGGGGAAAGTGGAACAAGTGTTATTTTAAGGTTGTTGTGCTCAAACACAAATTTGTTTGATAATCCATGGTGAGTCACATTCCTATCATATTGCCAAGGCCTTCCAAGTAGAACATGGCCGGCCTCCATAGGAACTACATCACATAGGACATCATCCTTGTACTTTCCAATTGAGAAGTTAACCAAAACTTGTTGATTAACCAACAACTCACCATCTTCGCTCAACCATTGAAGTTTATAAGGCTTCGAGTGAGGTATTGTTTTTAGGCCAAGTTTGTTGATTAATCGTTCACTAGCAACATTGGTACAACTTCCCCCATCAATAATCAAAGAGTAAACTTTGCTTTGAATCAAACATCTTGTGTGAAAAATGTTTTCTCTTTGAGTATTGTTGTCTTTCCAATGCACTCCCAAAAGTCTTCTTACCATAAGTAAATCACCTTCTTGAGGAGTGACCTCAATGTCACTATCATCCTCTTGAGAAGATTCTCCACTTGATAAGTTGCCATTTTCTTTTAAAATCATTGTTCTCTTGTTTGGGCATTGGGAGGCAATATGGCCATTACCCAAACATTTGAAGCATTTGATGTTTCTACTCCTTGTAGAATTAGAAGATGAAGGAGTGGAATCACCAAATTTAGGTACAAAATCCTTTTTACCATGAGTGGGGGGAAAGGCCCTGGCCTCCTTATCTTTGGAAAAGGTTCCCTCCCTCTTGGCTTTGTCCTTCCAACTCGAAGTAGGATAGTTGGAGGAGGAAAACTTGGGTTTCTTTCTTTTAAGTTGTTGTTCCACCTTTAGAGCTTGGTGGACCAAGTCTTCCATTTGCACATAACTTTGCAATTCAACCACATCTTGGATTTCTGGATTTAGGCCATGTAGGAACCTAGCCATAGCAGCCTCCCTATCTTCTTTTACGTTGGCCTTAATCACAGCTACTTCCATCTCCTTATAGTACTCATCAACACTCCTAGACCCTTGGGATAGCTTTTGGAGCCTATTGTGAAGGTCTTTATGGTAATGGGAAGGTACAAATATTTTTCTCATCACACTCTTCATCACCCTCCAAGTAATTATGGGATCTTCGTCATACCTCCTTCTCTCCCTTTGTAATTGATCCCACCATACTAGAGCATAATCTAGGAATTCTAAAGAGGCTATCTTCACCTTCTTTTCCTCACTATAGTTGTGACATGAGAAGATTTGTTCAATCTTCATCTCCCACTCTAAGTAGGCTTCGGGGTCATTTCTCCCATGGAAAGTAGGTATTTTAATTTTTACTCCCTCCATCCTATCTTCTCTAGGTCTCCTCCTTGGTTCCCTTTTAGGTCTCCTATAGTCTCTTTCTCCCTCACTCTCATAGGGAGACTCTTGGTCAGATTGGGGAGGTGGTCTTATGAGTCCTTGGACTTGTCCTAACCTTTCTAATTGTCTAGTGATATCCGCCATTTGAACTTGTAAAATGGCTGTTCTAGGTGAAGGGGGGTGGAATCTCTGTCAAGTGGTTCTTCCATGATACCTCACAAGTATTTATCTCTCTATGGGCTTTTCTCACAAAATGTGTTTTTCACTCTAGCCTTTTCTCTTTTAAATTCCTCTCAAAAGTCCTTGTAAAAGAACTTGCAAGATTCAATTGATGTATGCAATGCTAATACAAGTGTAAGAATCCTAATTTAGCCAACCAATTCAGAATTTGAAGAAGGGAAAACTACAATGACAAAACTAGAGAATTTAAGAAGACAAGCAAAAAAAATTAAAGAAAGAAAGCACACTCAAAAGGAAGTTGATATGACAAGACTCAAATACTTGTTCATAAACAAAGTTTTGAGCTTGATTATGCTAAAGTCCAGCAGCTAAGTAAACCAACTTTGAGAAAGGCTAAAGTTTTTAGAAATTATTTTGTGGCCTATGCAATTTGCCCCAAATTGTCTCCTTTTTTTTTATATTTCGTTTTTTTTATGGGCTTAGGTCCCTGTATTTTATTCTAATCAAAGTATATTGACTCTTTTGATTTCAACTTAGGGACCTTACTTTTTAAATGGCCAAAAAAAATAATTCCAATGCAAGAAACACTCAATTCCAATTTGGTAAGGAGTGAGCAAATCAAATAGCTTTTCTAAGTATGAACATGATTTACACAATGGGAGATTGGGGAGCACACTGCCCAGAATTTTATTTTCCCAATTAAAGTGTCTAGTTCACTACTTGAAATTGTAAATAACTTGGTTTACTTGAATCCACTTTGAAGGACCTTTCAATCAAGGTGCAACATAACAATTTGCACACTCTTAATGATGCTCATCAAGATCAAGTGGCTCAAAACTTAAGAACAAAAGAAAAGAAAAACAAGGATAGCGCAACTAGGAAAAAGAAATGGCTCAAGGAGCTAGCTCTAGATACCACATGATATGATCCAAGTTGGAATCATTTAGTTTTAGGATCTTCCTTGAGCTATTTACGTGATTACTAGAGAATAAGTAAGAGACTAAGCTATTCAAGAAATAAAAAAAAGGACAATAAGAATTCGAAAATTAAATCACAAAACTAATAACTCATAAAATAAAAGAAGTAAATGATAACAATACTCAAATGAAAAATAGAAAATGGAAAGGAAAAGGGATGATAGGGAAGGCGCCACAAAGACCCATTGAATTGGATAATTGATGAGCCAAAAGAGGATTCGCCACAAGGATTAGCAATCCTTGATAAGAATCAAGAGTTCTAATCCAAGAACTATGAGAGGGCTATGGCCTCACAAGAAAACTCAAGTATGAGTAATTCAAATTTTATTCAAAGGTGCCTCTCAAGTGATTACAAGAGGTGTATTTATAGAAGAGAGCAACTAGGGTTTCCTAAGCCATCCAAGAAGGAGGCGCCGTGTGCACTTAGGGAGTGGGCTTGGAGCATTTTTAATGTTTGCTCATAATCCCTCCTTGATGTTAGGAGAATATTCTTAAGACTCCCTAATTCCATAATTTGGACCAAATGCATGATCCTCCTTGTTTTAGAAAAGGTGCACGGCTATCCTAGGGGATTTAATCCCAAAAACCTAATGTTCCTAAATGCACAAGTACCATAAAGGTGTCTCAGTGCATCATTATTACAAAAGCGTAAAAGTCTAGCAATTATTACATAATCATGGGGTAAAAGGGCACAAGGCCAAACCAATGACTAAGCTAGCTTAATTAAACTAAACTAATGTCTACTCCACTAGCTCAATTAAGAAAATGTTCATAGTGCTTGGATCATCTTCTAGTGGTGGCTTGAAGTGCATGATCAATCCGATTTCTTTCTCAAGTTCTTCTTGCTTGAGTTCTTCTTGCATCTTCAAGGCTTTAGTCTTGCTCCTTGTTTGAGGCCCAACTTGCATGATAGCATGATCTTCATCAAAAGTATTACTATGAATGATGAGGGTCAATGGTTGGATGCATGTTTTAGTGTGAATGCATAGATGATTTTCTTTCTTGATTGGCCGTGAATGGTTTTTCTATGGAAAGAGATGACGTTTTACAAGTTGGATGGTGAGGTATTTTGGTTGTTGTTGTTGTTTGATTTTTTTTTTTTTATAGGCAAATGTTAATTGGTAGTTTGTTATGTTAGTGGGGGATGAAAATCGAACCCAACACCTTATATCTCTCACTCCTTTGTCCCACCCCCCAAACCACCTTATGACTCCCGGTTGCTGTTATTGATGATTGATGATATGTGATGTTTGATGATGATTTGGTTTGGTTACTGGAGGATAATTCAAAAAATATGTTGTGGTATGATGTTTAAATCTGGAAAAACTTCAGATCTATAGATATTTGAACATTTTCATAAATTATTGAGAACTTTGAACAACTTTCATAAGACTTAACAAGATCAAGCATCAAAAACTAGAAATTCCGGTTTTGGGAGAATTATTGATAGACGTACACTCAAAAATTCATAACTGGACTATAGGACTTGGGTTGGGATGAAACCGGTCCCATTTGAAAGCTAAGACTCAAAACTATAATTTGTCCAAATTCGAAGTAAACACTGTGAAGGGGATTGAATTGTATTTCCCTAAAACTTTTCGCAAAGGACAAAAATAACACTAATAAAAGATAATTAGACGCATCGCTTGTTTGATTGTTTTTAACAGGACAAAAATAAGTTTAGCAAGCAAAGACTTACAACAACTTATAAATGCTTGAGATGCGTCTTAACGATTTTTTACAATAACAACACAAGAGATTAAAACCACTTTGAATAAATCAAAGACTTGTTTAGATAAAACAGTTTAACCCGTAGTTAGATAAACAGTTAAGCCAATATATAAATATTAAAAGCTCAAGGAAGAGATAATCACACTCAATGATTATACTGGTTCACCATTAACCCTGGGCTATGTCTAGTCCTTGGTTTCACCATGAATTTTACTATAACTGACCAGGTTACAGGCTCGAGTGTTCTTTGCACATCTAGCCCCTCTCTAGGCTTAACTAACAACATCAAGTATTCTTTTAATAGCTAGTCTCTCTAGGCTCTAACACTCACAAAGAGTTTGGTTTACAAACATCAAGTCTACCAGAAAAACACTCAGAGTGAATAAATATGAAGGTAGGTAAGATTGCGTTATAAATTCTCTATTGAATACAAATGATTGCGAATAATAAAGAATGAAATAATGAAGAATTTAATTGCACAGAGTAAATGCAAGATTTCAATATGTTTGTTATTCTCTTTTTTTGCATATCTTCAAAGTCTTCTTTATATAGCCTTCACTCAATCAATTCGATCCGTTAGATACATTCTTTAGGTAGTGGATTATTTAATTCAATCTCTGAATCTCCATTAATGCAATATGACGTTCTGGCCATGCATTAAATGAGAAGAAACGTCGGTCTCACTTTTTCTAGAGATAAAAGATGATCAGAGTATTGCAGTAGGGCTTCTTCTCTTTGAGCAACGAGGTTTTTCGTTTTGGTGCAACTTGTAGATGCCTTAGTAGAAAGTCTTCTTGCAGTATCCATAAAAGGCTAACTTTGCTTTTCGAGAGATAAAGTTGTCCTTTACTCTTTTGACTTTCAACAAAGAGATACTTTTCCAAAACGTAGTCGTTTGGCATTTAGGAACTCAACTTTAGATTCTTCAAAATGCTTTCAGAATGTTGGACATGTTTAGGAATTAGACTTAAAATCTTTTATACTTAATACAAGTTCTTCATAAGGTTTTGGTTGTCTACTTCTATTGGACGTTTGTGATTTGACATATGGTTCGCCAAATCTCTTGACTCTTGGTTCTTTGATGTTTCTTCATATGAATACCATCTCTGATAAGTTGATGCTTTGATGTAGTCTTTTTGATCTTTTACATATAAAGACTTATCTTTGATTTAGTCTGCACACTTAAGATAAAACATCAACAATATTCATCCGGTTCACTTTAATCATACTATAATATTTGGATTCATCAAAACTTAGAATTAGCAATCAATCAGATGCTTGGAGACTTAACAATTAGGGTCTATAAATCGTTCCTTGTGTAATTTTGAAGTTAGGGCTGAGACTGTTGTGGGTGTGTCCATACAGCTTGTAGTTAAAAAAATACATAACTCAAGTTATAGAACTCGGATCAGAACGAAGTTTGTTTAGTTTGAAACCCGTAACATAGAAACATATGGTGTATAAATTTCAAGATTTTAGGGGACTTGGAGTGCCCCCAGTTTCAATTTAAAAACGAAGTTGGATCTATCTCGGACATACCTTGACCGTGGTTACTCAAAAATTTACATCTTGAGGTATAAACCTCCTTTTTAAGAAAAACAAATTTCACTTGAAAGACAATATCTAATCCTACCACTAGTTTAAATATAAGAGTTTTCGGAGTATAACTTGTCAGGCATGAAAAAGGATAAATTTAAATTTTTACATGAGTGGTCTTGATGGACTGATCTTATGATCATAGTACATTTAGATAAAATATTTCTAATATAAATGATAATGATCAATTAATACTACTATTTTCACTTTTCTTTTCCTAATTGTATTTATCAATTCATACTTCACTCAACTAACTATCTAAGAGCACTTGGATGAGATGACGCGGATCTCTTCCAACATAATCAGTGGTCTAAAGTTTGAATCCGAGCCCTAAATATGCATCAGCATTAAAACTTTTGAGGGTGAGCTTTGTTGCCCTTGTGGTACTACTCGACTCAAGGAATTAGTCTCCGCAATTACGTGCGGGGATATCCTGATAAACCAAAAAAATACTTCACTCAACCAAATATTAATCACTATTTCACCATACCAATCAGCCATTTGATCATTGATGAATTATAATAACTTTTGGCAAGACTCTTTCCTTATTCACAAGAAAATTAATCATAATTTTGATAGGACTTCTCCTTTAGTTACAAGTAAAGTAAAATAGTCTTGTTTCTTGATATGACTCTTTTCATTAATTACAAGAAAAACTTTATGGTTTTGATATCACCATTTCCTGTTCTTATACGAAAGATATTTATTATTTTGACATGACCATTTCTTTTTTTACAAGAAAAACTAGTGATGTGACCACTTTCTTGAATCAAAAGAAAGAATATAATGATTTTGATAAGACTTTATTTTTTTCTACAAGTAAGATATACATATTTTGAAGATAACCTTTCTACTTTCTTACAAGCAAGTCTATTATAAAGATTCTTTACTTGGTCAAATATTCAATGTCAATCTATGACATGACATAAAGATTTTTTTTAAAGTAAAAATGATCTTATTAAAACCTTATGATGCAAAACTCTCCTTAGGAACAAAAACATCATGAAGGAAAAGAGCACCCATAAATTTATTAATAAGAAAGAAAAAAATACAAGAATGGGGAGGCATAACCTCACCCATGACATAACAATTAAGAAAATCTATAACTAGGCAGACCATATCTATTATGTTTAAATTCATTCCTAATGAAATCTGGAATTATATCCCACCAACAAAAACTATGAATCAAAAGGCCTTTAGAAGCTAATTTGTCAGCACAACTATTCCCTTCACGAAAATTATGAGTACAATAAATATTCATGTCTTTTCTAAGAAGCAAACATTTCTCCCATCTGGCCCTCAACCTCCAAGGAATACTAACGAGTAAATACTCAATTTGGTCCCTAAAATTATAGGGTCGTATCAACTTAGTCCTCCACATTATCAATATTCCAAAATGATCCCTGGAATTGCAGAAAGTTAGTTAGATTCGTCCCTCCGTTGAAATTTACATGGACTATAATGACATTAAGTTGGTAATGTCAGGGATTTATTTGAAACTAAGTGGATAATGTCAGAGATGTATTTGCTACATTTTGTAATTTCAAGGATCATGTTGGAATATTAATAATGTGAGGGACTAAATTGATACGATCCTATAATTTCAAGGACCAAATTGAGTATTTACTCGAATACTAATTGAGCCACAAAGTTAAAAATTTAATAATAACAAATAATTTAATAATTAAATAAATATTAATAAATAATTTAATAATTAATTAATAATAAATAAAATAATTTAATAATTAAAATTGAAAATTAAAAATGAATAATTAAGTAAGATGTAATTAATTATTAAAAATTTAATTATATTAAGAAAAGGAAGTAAATGTTCTTTTAGGCGTAGAATTAGGTAATGGTAGTGATTTGGGTGTTCGTAAACCCAACATTTATAAATAATCACACGTTAATTAGTTAAACTAATTATTTAATAAGAAACATCAAAGAAACATAAAGTGAATTAGGAGATGGAAATATTACAAAGTACACAACGATAGGAAAACAGAGAAGTATGGAAGAAGTAGAATGAGCAACTTAGGACGGCCGGAAGTAATAAAGAACGTAAACATTAAGTTATAATTAGAGATATTTAAGAATTCACAATAATCAAAATAGTAATAATACAATAATAAAGCAGATACAAAGAGAAAATTTAGATTTGAATTATTAAGAAAAACAATTGGGATAAGTAAGACAATGAATGAATGAAGATATGTGGATGGCAATGTGGTAGTGAAGCATGTTGCAGTGTACTGTGAAGTGGTTACTTTGATGATGTTGTGAATGAATAATAAATGTTGTGTGTCATGTTGCAATGGCCTAAAATGAATTATATACATGATGCAATCCCTAAATGAAAATAAATGATGGCATATGAATCATCCCAATTGTTCATGCATACATGTCTATCATAAACATATGTATGTTCTGACTTGGTGATGAAGATTCCTCCAATGGCGATGCCATCTTAGTGATGGATATTCCACTAATGGTGAAGAGGTATTCCTCCGAGTAAATGTGAGAGCCTATGGAGGAATGCAGTGGTGGCTCGAGAATCAGACTACGGGCCAGACCCATGAGTCCTCGTGGAAGGAATTCCCGGATTGTGCACTTTCACTCTTGACTATAACTCAATTGATTCAGGACGATGAAGAGTGTTTCTAAGAACCGCGAGTAAAGGGTTCTTGCCACCGAGATAGTGATCACATCACCCGAAAAAATGTACTTGTAATTCAATATACTCCCGATATGAAAGTGTCCATGCATCGTTGATTATGAGACTTGATCCCCACATGCATTGACATGAAGTCTGCATGACCTTGATATGGTTAATAGTAGTTGTGCGCAACATTGGCATATTGATTGATGATATTTCTAAACTTGTGATTGATAGCATGTTGATATTTAGTAGATATATGTTGACATGATTTGTTATATATGCTGTTATATTTATATGTGTGATGGCATGTGAGTTAGGGCAAAGCACATCTGTTTGTGTGAGGGCTCCACCTGCTGAGAATTAGCAGGGATTCTCACCCCTACTGTTTGTCTGTTCAATTCTTATAATGAAAATGATCTATGGAAGCTTCTACTGAAGAGTCGATAGCTGACCTCTCCCACTTTACCTATGGATTATGTGGAGTTATCTTCTGATAATGAGGATCATCCAGCTGCTTTGATTAAGAAGCCACAAAGTCGGGATTTTCCATCATGGTGACTATTTTGTATAGGAGTCGAGGATTGGCATACTGGTCTCGAGAACCATATTTGTGATTTCCAGGGACCCGTTGAGATTCCCTCGACATTTCCAACATGACTTTTGAGAGTACCACTGACGCTCTCAAGTTGCATGTCGATCACGTTTGCCCGATCTGACTAGAGGTATTGACCTTATGACATATATACATACGTAGATAGATAGTGTAATCGAGGGTGACGTTTTGAACATGCCAGTGGACTAGCATCTTTCTATTTTGGGATAGTCCCACCTCGTACACTCTGATACATGTAACAACCTTTTCTCGGGGGTGTCACTAATGCAGAAAATAAATATTTATAAGTCTGAAAAATGGGTTAATTAAAATTATTTATAAAAGATGGGGTAAAATTTTCCTTTTCGTAAGGTACCATGTAACACCCCGAAATCTTTATCTACTATCAATATCTGTATGCTGTGAATAAATTGAGTGAAAACGTAATGCAGCTAATTAAAATAAATAATCAGAGGTTGATACCTAAAATCCATTGTGGAATTCAAAAATCAACCCTAATGTCATAAAAAGGTTGTTTGAGTTTTATCTGTTGTTTTGGAGATGAGCCGGTAAAAATATTATCGGGCCCGCGAAGTTCGGGTTTTGGGCCCAGGGCCAGGAAATGATCCGGCCCAGAGCTGGGAATGGCCCATGACCTAATATTCTCGTCCATGTATCACTATCACTCCTTTCCCAACATGTCCCCACTTTTCCTAACACCCTTTTTACTTTTAACTTTTATGGTAGGAGACAAATATGCTTTTCCTACCAACCCCTTTTGTCCCTCCCATATCAAGCAAGTATCACCCATCAAGTCAACACCACCTCCACTCATCTCAACCCTCCATTCCATCACTATTGCATTGCCAGACACAAATTCCCTTGTAACACCCCCTTTTCTTGATTAGTGTATGGGACATTAATTAAGCATACTTAAGGCCTTAATTAGGTTCCTTATGTGTTGAGGAAGCCAAGGTTCAACTTTGGGACAATTTGGCCTTGGAACGAGTCCAGAAAGTGGAAAATCGTGGACAAACAGAGTAAATCAACGTCCAACGTTTAGACATGAAGGAACCCCACGCTCAAACGTTGATCGTTGACGTCAGAGCGTGTGTAGTTGCACGTCAGAGCATGGAAGGGGCGACGCGTGGCAGAGACGTGGCGATTAGCGCTCCACGCTCGAGCATGGAGTTTTCCCACGTCAGAGCGTCCCCACGCTGAAGCGTGGATAGACTGACAGCACAACTTAAGTCTTTCTTCTCCATTTTGGTTGGGGCGAAAACTTAGAAAATTTTAGAAGCTGAGAGCTCTAGAGAGAGAGAAAGCAAGGTTCTAGAGAGAGAAAGTGATCTCAGGGAAGATTGAGGCATCGGATCGTGATTCCGACTACACCATTGTAATCAGGGCTTCGAGTACTACGAGTTCCACGAATTGGTTTCTCGATTTCTTGAAGGTAAACTCGAATCTCTAATACGTTGACCTTTGTGTTCTTCGAGCTTCTCCTTGAATATTCTTGGTTTTGGTATTGCACTAGGGTTAACAATGTCGTTTATACGTTGTTTCCATGATTGGGGAAAAGTTCGAGAGATCGCGTGAGGACTGGTTCTTGGAGCTTGAGGCTGCGAGGGAACAACCCCTATCTTGGTGAGTTTCTTCCCCAATTTCGTGGCTTTTCCTTTGGTCCATTGATTCAGACCCTAGGATCGTTTGTTGTCGTTTTCGTTATCGTTTCTGAATTTCTGGCAGTTTTTGGACCTCATGCATGTGCTCGGGGCATCGTTGGCCCAGTGTGCATGCCGGGGGTATTTTTGGCAGTGTTGAGGAGCTGTGCGTGGAGTTCATGGAAAGGCGTGCGAGGTTACTGGTTGTAGAGCTGCAATTGAGAGTTGCACGGGAATACGCACAAGCTGTTCAGGTAGGGGAAAGAATTACACTCGTCAGGGAGGCAAGAGTAGAGTAGAATACATTAATATGCGTAGGGGATCCTAAACCCTACTAGTGGTTGAGTAACCGACAACATCTAAGTCCACATTGGCGATGACCGGAAAGTGGTACCAATGTAGACTTAGGCATTGTAGGTTTATCATCGTAGGTTGATACTATGTTGATCGAGGTCGTATGCTTAACATGCTTATATGCCTGCTATGTCGTATTTGTGAATACGTGTTTTACCATGCTTGTGATAATATGCTTTATCGTCCTATTTGGTGATGTCATGGTAAATGCTTTATTGCCTCACTTGATGATATGTTGGGTGATAATATGATACTGCATATGTGACTGTTGGTATGCTTAGAGCTAAGAAATGATCATGTGTGAATTGGGTGATGTGTGAGATAAGATCATTTGGTGGAAATAAGCTACTGCACTCAACCTGGTGAGATGATTGAGGACTATGGATAGTTGTGAACACCTTGCTTGGTAGGGGTGTTAGTGTTCAGTGTGTCAGATGACGGGGTTCAGTTTCTAAGCTATTGATCGGAATGAGTCGTGAGGATTCATGCTAGACTGCATCGTGTGGTGATGTCACAGCCGCGTAGATCTGGGATTACGCGAGGTCAAACTGGAACTACAGATAGATGATTGGTAGGTTTACTGTGAGCTTCTGAGATCTACGATGCACCTTCCGACACCGGGACAACTATTCCTATCGAGAATGGGGAATAGTGTCACCCTGCTTGGTAGGGGATGTAATGTACTCGTGGGTGTAACAGAACTTGCTGCTCGGATGACGTTTGACTTTCATCCTGCTTGGTAGGGGATACGTTGTGACATAGGATTGTGGCCGCATCTTCATGTCAGGTCTAGGTGCATGAGAGTGTGAGATGAGTAGTTAAGATTAATAAACCCTGAGGATGATTGTTGGTGATGATTGTGTGTATGGTTGTGCTATTAATGTATCTGCTTTACCTTTCTCCCTATTTATGGTGAGATGCAATTCTTATCCCTTGTTTTCTCTACATTGTATGTTTCTTAAAATGGTAAGAAGAACCGGTAGCGTAGCCAGACGACGAAGAGCTGTATGGAACTCCGTACGAGCCCGATGCGGGTGGAAGAGCCACAGATCCCAATCTTGGGAGATTCTAAGTGACTGTACGGCGAGAACGAGCAAAGCGTATCCGTTGTCCAGGCTGAAGAAAAGTATGTTGGTGTACTAAGTACGTATGGCCAGTGAGTCTGTCTTTTGGAAGTATTTTGGGCGAGGAGAGGAAGTCATCTGTATATATTTTATACCATGCTTTCCTCTTTATGGTTTGTGCTACTCTGATCCCGATGCGGGTGGAAGAGCCACAGATCCCAATCTTGGGAGATTCTAAGTGACTGTACGGCGAGAATGAGCAAGGCGTATCCATTGTCCAGGCTGAAGAAAAGTATGTTGGTGTACTAAGTACGTATGGCCAGTGAGTCTGTCTTTTGGAAGTATTTTGGGCGAGGAGAGGAAGTCATCTGTATATATTTTATACCATGCTTTCCTCTTTATGGTTTGTGCTACTCTGATAATCGCGTGTTACATGTACAATATATATGTACAGTATGTGTGTATGTTTAAAGTTTTTAAATACCTCGTATATGTAATAAGCGCGCTAACGGTTATAGCGTAATCAGGATTAATTAACTATGTTCTTTAATGAGGCAAGGGGACGTCTCATTTGGTGGTATCAGAGCAGTTCGTTTCTATAACGGACTGTGGGGTTGTTGATACAGCTTAGTCCGATTAGAGCCGCGAACTGTGAGGTTTTGGAAGTTGTTACTGGCCATGTCTAGTTGGCCCACAGCGGGCGCCGACTATGCTTAGAGGTTGGGTAGAGTGTCCGATGCACAAGTTATCATGCGTGATAACTGTTTTATTCATAAGGCATGTATGTTTACCTGTTCAGTAATATTATATGTCTTATGAATCGGAGCTAATAATTTCTTCTACAGGAAGTTAAATGGCTCGAAGACGCGGTAGAGGAGCCCAAGATAGAGGACGTGGCGGAAGGGCTACAGGGAGAACACCTGAACCAGGGAATGGACACGGAGAGACTTCCCACACGGGTGGTGGGGGGAGGAATCCACTAAGATCTTAAGGGCAGTCAGGGAGTTGGCAACTACTATGTTGCAGCAGATGCACCAAAACGCTGAACTTATGCAGATGACCATGCAACAACAACAGCAACAGAGCAACAGAGACAGAATCAGAGGCATGATGTGGATGCGGAGGATGCCGGACTAACAACTTTTCTGAAAGGCAAGCCGCCCCAATTTAATGGCGACTTCGATCCGGAAGGTGCAGAGCTCTGGATACAAGAGTTGGAGAAAATCTTTGCTGCTATGCATTGTTGCGAGGACCGTAAGGTGACATATGCATCGTTCATGCTAACAGGAAGTTCCGAACTACGATGGAAGGGAAAGAGAAGGATGTTGGAAGGAAAGGGCAGAATAATCAGCTGGGAGTTATTCCGGGAGTGCTTTCTGGAAAATTACTTCCCTCGACTGATGAGGAGAGAGAAAGAAAAGGAATTTATGGGCTTGAAACAAGGAAGCATGTCTGTGGGAGAGTACGCGACAAGGTTTGAAGCGTTACTCAAGTTCTCAGAGTTCTACCAGAGGTACCCGGAAGAGCAATGGGTATGCCGTCGATTTTAGAACGGGCTGAAGAACGAGCTATAGCGGATGATAGCACCATTGAACATCTCCAGGTTTCCAGAGATGTTGGAAAGATGCTCTATGATCGAGAACATAGACGGAAAGAGGGAATCACAACAACAACCAAGGAGTAGGGGACCAATAAGTAGCAACACTTATCAGAAAGGCAAGGGCAGAGGGGGTAGGCCCCAACCTAGAGGAAAACCATATGAGCGCCCAACCGCTGTAGGAGGAGCGGGAACTAGAGGATCTGGAGCGGTGCAGTTTAGACCGCAGGGATGGTTTAGGTGTGGGGGTCCGCATCTGATTAGAGACTACACAATGAGTGGGGACAGGCAGTGTTTCCACTGTGGCAAGCTGGGCCACTTTGCTAGAGACTGCAGACAACGAGCTCAACAACAGCAAGCTGTTGCTAGTAATCGAGGAGCAGGGGCAAGAACGCAAGCACTAGGATCGCAAGCAGTAGGATCGCAAGCAGCAAGACCACAAGCTATGGGGAGGGTGTTTACCATGAGAGGAGTTGAGTCCTCTCAATCTCATTCAAGGTATGTGCTTAGTGTCGGGTAAATTATTGTCCGCGTTGTTTGACTCGGGAGCCACCCATTCATTCGTGTCTCTTGAATGTGTGAAATACTTGAAATTACATGTGTCTTTGCTTCCATATAATTTGACTGTTTCTACTCCTACAAATGATTCCTTGACTACCATGTCTGTTTGCTTAAAATGTCCTATGGTTATAGAAAATAGATCTTTCCTCGTTGATCTAATTTGTTCACCAATGCAACAATTAGATGTTATCCTAGGTATGGATTGGCTTTCAGCCAACCATATAGGCTTTTTGACCAAACTAGTGTTATTTTAGAAACTATTTACCAAAATGGGGTTGTTTTGTAACTATTTACCAAAATAGGGTTGTTTGGAATTTTTTACGTTTAGCGTCGGCCTTGGCTGACGCTAGAGGTGTCACCCTCAGCTGTGACTCGTCTGAATCACCCGTCTGATACCCGTCTGACAGTCATCAGACGGGTGAATCACCCGTCTGATTTGAAGATCCAGCTTCAGACGGGTGACACCTCTAGTGTCGGCCACCTAAACGTAAAAAATTCCAAACAACCCTATTTTGGTAAATAGTTACAAAACAACCCCATTTTGGTAAATAGTTTCTAAAATAACACTAGTTTGGTCAAAAAGCCCAACCATATACTGTTAGACTGTGCTAGAAAAACCTTAGTATTCCCCGAGCAACCTAGTTTGATGCCTGCTAATGGTGAGGATGTTCAAGGAGGTAATAGATCTCAGGAATACATGATGTTGTTCTCCGCGGAGGTGAAAGAGGCTCCTGAAACAAGTTCTTTGCCTATGGTGAGAGTTTCCGGAGGTATTTCCAGATGATCTTCTGGGGTTGCCACCTGAGAGGGAAATCGAATTTGCCATAGACCTACCTAGGACAGGATGCAATCTCCATAGCACCATACAGAATGTCGCCGGCAGAGTTAGCAGAGTTGAAGAAGCAGCTAGACGATATGCTGGGAAAGGAATTCATTAGGCTAAGCGTTTTGCCGTGGGGAGCACCCGTTCTATTTGTTAAAAAGAAAGATGGGAGTTCAAGATTGTGTGTTGACTACCGACAGCTGAACAAGGTAACTATAAAAAACAAGTATCCTCTGCTAAGGATAGACGACCTGATGGACCAATTGAAGGGAGCAACCATATTTTCAAAGATTGACTTGAGATCGGGCTACGTTTAGGACCCGGTATGGACATTACGGGTACCTAGTTAGGCCTTTCGGTGTAACCAATGCTCCAACAATGTTTATCGACTACATGAACAGAATTTTCTGGCCGTTTCTGGTTCGTGGTGGTATTCATTGACGATATCCTCATCTACTCATTGAACCTAGAGGAACATGAGTAACATCTCCGGATTGTGCTCCAAGTGTTGAAGGACAGGCAGCTGTACGCAAAACCATCCAAGTGTGAATTTTGGCTAGAGGACGTTGTCGCGATCGAAATCACGAAGGAGGACGGCGAAGAAACATAATTTTTAAAAGAGTAGAGTCGCCACCAATTTTATTTAATGTAGGAAAAATTGGAAAACCTTTGTTTTTAGAAAAAAGATTGGTCTTTAAAACCATGACGAGTTCGGAGTTGATTGTGCATAGAGAATGGTAGAGAAATAACCCCACAGCACCCCTAATGCACCCGTTAAAAAAAACGGTTACCCAAAATTAATTGTGCAAATTGATAATAATTTTAAAACATTTATTTTATCTCTTTTCACAAAAAAAAAAAAAAAACCGCTAGGTCGAAAACCCGTAAGGGCGGCCTAGGCGAAAGTTAGGGCAGAAAAAAATGCTCGCTAGGTTGAAAACCCGTAAGGGGGTCTAGGCAAAATTAGGGCTGAAAAATGTCCGTTTGGTTGAAAACCCGTAAAGGGCAGCCTAGGCAAAAATTAGGACAAAGAAAATAAATCTTAGGCTGAGAACCTGCAAGGGCGTCTTAAGTGAAGAAAATAGCACAAAGGCCACCACTCTGGGGCAATTTTGTTTGTGACGGGGTACATGGGTGCGAAGAAAATTGTTGGGGGATTAAATGAGGAATGCACGTCAAGAGAAGTTGAGACTGAGGCCAGGGCTTGCATCGTCAGTGGTTGATGGGAATCAATTGGATGAGGATCAAGGAACCGATATTGTGGCAAATTTTTATGTGGTTATCATATTTTATTCCGTTCCTCTTATTCGCTTTTAACCTTTGTGTTCCCTTTGTACTTCCCTTCCCCATGTTTTTCTTTTTGACTTCCTTATGTACAATTCAAAGTCATATATGAATGCAAAGGTTTATTCATGACCCTTTTGTGCTCAAATCATGTTTATGCATTAAAATTATGTCTCAATCAAAGTAAATATGAGTTTGATAGTATTATTTGATAATTTTAATGGTGACTTTAATGAATGGTTTAAACCAACAAAGACGCGGCACTTCAAAGTCAATAAGTGAGACAACAGTGCACGCCGAGGGGAGAACTTAAAAGAACAAGGAAAGTCTCTACAGGTCACAGTCCAGAAATAAATCTCTTCATGACCACGCCTCTTGCAAAAGAAATCATGTTGTCAAAGGGAATAAATGGTGCCTCAACTCAAAGTTGTTAGCGAACAAGGGTATGATTAGTTGAAGTTTTCCTGGGAAGCGTCTGGTTCCAGTTTGTCTAAAGAAAAGGTAAAATAGAAATAAAGAGAAAGTTTGATTTTCGAGCTCAGATGCTTAATGCAATTTAATTTTTGGGATCAGAGGCTCACTGTTGTTTAATTTTCGAGCTCAGAGTCTCATTGTCATTTACTTTTTGGGATCAGAGGCCCACTGTTAATTATTTATTCGAGCTCAGAGGCTCATTGTCATTTAATTTTTGGGACCAGAGGCCCACTATTATTTAATTTTCTCATTATCGTTTAAATTTTAATTTTGGGGATCAGAGGCCCATTACCATTTAATTTTCGAGCTCAGAGGCTCATTTTTTTTTTTGGGCTCATATGCCCACTATTGTTTAATTATTCGAGCTCAGAGGCTCATTATCGTTTATATTTTGGGATCAGAGGCCCCATGTCATTTAATTTTCGAGCTGAGAGGCTCATTGCAATTTATTTTTTGGGATCAGATGCTCATTGCCATTTAATTTTCGAGCTCAGAAGCTCATTTTCATTTTCGATCTCAGAGGCTCATTGTCATTTATTTTTGGGATCAGAGGCCCACCGTCATTTAATTTTCGAGCTCAGAGGCTCATTGTCATTTAATTTTTGGGATCAAAGGTCCACTGTCATTTAATTTTTGAGCTCAGAGGCTTATCGCAATTTATTTTTGGGATCAGAGACCCATTGCACTGTTAATTTTCTGTCATTTGCTTTTCGGGATCAGAGGTCCACCACACTTTGTTTCTTTCATTTGTTTTTGTACTTGTATTATTTGCATTTAATCCCTTTGTATAGTGACATGCATTCCCGAACAAAATGTGTGTTCTTTTTCTTTACTCGTTCCTTACTACGATCACATGATAAGTCACAACTCTTCATGTCCTCTAGTAAGCAACAAGTAAAGAGGGGCAACTGATACAGAAAAGGGAGAACCATACCGCGAGAGGCGTACAAAGACCTGGAGCAGATTGGAGAGGAAACAAAAAACGCAGAAACGTGCACAGCAGGGGACAGTGGAGCTGCGTAATAGAAGGACGCGCATACGGAGAAGAGGTGCTTGGTCCTTTGGGGTTTGAACAAGAGCGTAGACACATAAGATTTTTGTCATTCTTTTTGTTGAACAGCCAGTTTGTGGATCTGACATAATACTCACAGGTTGTGTATTTTATACACTTGCATACCATGTGTTTGATATAAAACTTGATGTTAACCTATTTTTAGGAACATAAACTGTTGTAGATGGGATTTCTTAGAATAATGACTTAATGAAAATTTGGATCAATGTCCTTTCTACGAATTCTTTGGAGTGAGTTTAAGGCTTCCTATGTGTTCATGTTTATGTAATCATATTATTTGAGTAGTAGTGTTTTGCTCCTTGGGTGTTATTTGAATAACCAGTAGGCAGTTGTTCCAGATATGTTTATCGAAAGTGTTGGGCTCAATAACTTTGAAGCATTACTCTTTAGGGATTTATGTGCATAGAAAATGCTAAACCAGTGCATTGATATGAAGACTATGTGTTAAGATTGATGATGTGGAGGTGTGCGTTGGTTCCCAGCATTTGGTGTTGATTTTGGATCATTTTGTGGGACTTGGGGACATTTTCACATACTGCCCCATTTTTTTTTTTTTTTAACTTTGGTCTGTTTCACTAATAGCTATGGAAGGTTGGAGTGTTCTCGTAATGTGCTGGTGTGTTCGCTGGTCATGAATACAAATTTTAGTCTGCATTTTCTGCCCGGGTTGCTTTGTTTCTTTCTAACCTATAATGGTTCTTGGTGTGACACTTGTGGCAACATTTTTTTTCCTTATGGGCTGACATTTGCTCTATTCTTGTTTTTGTTTCTCTCTTTTCTTCTCTATCAAATAAAAAAAATATTCTAAGCCTTTTTTTTTTTGGATCGTACTTGATTAATCTAAAAGTAAAATAAAAGCTAAAAAGGGAAATAAAAATTAATTTCTTTGAATCGGATTTGAATTCTCTTTTAAGTTAATTTTTCTGCTTGGCTACATGTTTTTTTTATTTTTTTGTGAAAAGAGATAAAATAAATGTTTTAAAATTATTATCAATTTGAACAATTAATTTCGGGTAACCGTTTTTTTTTAACGGGTGCATTAGGGGTGCTGTGGGGTTAATTTTCTACCCTTCTCTATGTACAATCGACTTCCGAACTCGTCATGGTTTTAAAGACCAATCTTTTTTCTAAAAACAAAGGTTTTCCAATTTTTCCTACATTAAATAAAATTGATGGCGACTCTACTCTTTTTGTTAAAAATTATGTTTCTTCGCCGTCCTCCTTCGTGATTTGGGTCGCGACAGATGGCGACTCCACTGGGGATGTTTTTAGAGAGTCAAGCCCATTAAAATTAATTGTGCAAATCTTTAATAAATTTTAACCTATTTGTTTTACCCTTTTTTTTTTATTATTGTTATGTTTTGTTTCTCTATCCTTTATAAAAATAAAAGAAAATGAAAAAAAGAGCAAAAAATGGAAAAAAGTCATTTGTGTTTTTTATATATATGTTTTACTCTTTTTTTGTTGTGTGTGTGTTTTGATTTTTTTTCCTCTCTCAAAATATAAAAAAAAAAACAAAAATTGCAAAAGATTGAGAAATTGTAACACCCCGATTTTTCAAGCTTTCGAGCTTTCTGTTTCAGTTAAACAGTATTTATTCATTTGCATTTTATTGGAGGGATTAGGGAGTGAAATAAAATAATTCGAGACCATAGTCATGTTCTATGCTATCGTAGGAAGCTATAGTTAAATTTTGGTCGAAAACTCAGGCGGAGTCCGGTCTGCGTTTTACACTAACAATATGATTTTACTGCTCAAACGACCTAATTTTGACACGTGAACGAAACCGTTAGGTTTTATATTTTATTTCCAACAATATTGGTTCTTTTGAAAATTTTCAAAATAAAGAAGTCGTTATATGTTATTTGGACGTAAACCCTAAATCGGGTGGACAACGGAGCTGAATACATGATTTCCTTGGACCTGCTAACGGATAAGATGACATCATCATGACATCATCACCATGCCACGTGTCAAATCCCTATGGAGGACAAGTGTCAATTTCCTGTGGTCCCGAATAAAATATAATATACCGAAAAATATCTGGACGTGAAATTACCAAAATACCCTTCTACTTAACTACAAGTTTGCCATTGAGACAAAAATTAATCTCACCTCACTCACACTCATAGGCCATTCGGCCATTCACTCTTTCTCTCCTCCTCCCACTTTGTTCTTCATTTCTTCCTTATTCTTCAAGAGTTCTTCACTTTTTGATCATGGAAACTCAGAGATTTTTGGGTGATTCAAGCTAGTTTTCTTCAAGGAATATCATCTAGGAGGTATTATCCTCAACTTTCATCTCTTAATCTCTCTTTAATCTCCATGATTCATGATAGTTTAGTTTTGAACTTAGAACTTCAAAAATCCATAAGAAATTGTAGAAAGATCCTTTTTACACCAAATCAATTTCTTTGATCCTAGTTCATGATTGTCTACCATGATCCAAGAGTTGGAAACCAAAAGAGCTCTCTAGCTCAATTGGGAAAAAGGGGCCGAAACCTCCACTGATGAGTGGAGGGAGTTTTGGTTCAAGTTTTGGTGTAATAGACTTTGATCTAGTCTTACCACACCAAATAAGGATGGAATCCAAGAGATGACAATTTTTGGAACTCCCTAGCCATATTTCTTACCCATGGCCGAAGCTAGGAGGGGGGATTAGGAGAGAATTTTTGTGTTTTAAAGTTGCTGTATTGATTGATTGATTATGTGTAGTTGCCGACGAGTAATCGGACGAGAAACCGGACGACTTCCGGACTGATTGGACAACTTTACGCTTACCGGGAACTTCAAGAGGTAAGAGGGTTTGCCTGAGGGATTTTACGATAACTATGTGTTCTTGATGTGTTGTCTGAATTCATTGGTTTGACTGTATGTTGGTTGTTTAAGTCATGCTCAGATATTATTTGATATGTTGATGACTATCTACAGTTATGTGTTCGAGTACTTTAAGGCATGTGATAGACTATATTATCTGCTATATGTTGAATTGTTAATTATATTGGTGTGGATTGCTGATTTGAAAAGCCTGACAGTAGTCAGTGCTCAATTAACTAACAAAGATAAAAGCTTTAAAAAGCTTTGTAGTAATACCAAAGATTGATTTGGGAAAAAACGTTGGGGATTTTCAACGATGCTAGTTTTCTAAAGGAAAAGAGAAATCCTAAAATATTTTATGAAGTTAGTAGGAAAAGTTAGTTTTTAAGAGTAACTTGATTTTTATGTGGAAAAAGTAAGTCAAGTTGTGGAACTTAGAACGTTTTAAGGCTAAACGATGTTTAATTTCGAAAAGATTTACGGAAAACGTTTTTGAAAAACAGTAATGCTGTTCTGGGACGACGTTTTTGGTCTCAGCTGTTTCCTTTCAAAAATAGCTTTTGGGAAGGGACTTTGCAACAAAAGATAAATTTTATCAAAAATCCACTGGTTTACAAAGCAGTTTCCAAACAGAAAAGTTTTTCTGTAAAACGATTTTTCCCAACGATGTAAAATCTGTCAAGGGGACGTTTCCCCATAACAAAAGGAGGACACACAGTCCACAGGACACGCAGTCCACAACATTATTGCACGGCTTCTCGTGCTACTTCACACTATTACCACCCTTCGAGGGACATCATTGCTGAAATATTATCAGGCTCCTAACTTTCCTCTTTTGCGATCCCAACGAGTATTTGTGCTCACATTCCTACATAATCCTCAGTGTATTCGACATCTGAGTAGATTATTTGGACAACATCCAATTGTCTGGACATCTTCACTTTTCTTGATTGAAAGTTTCTTGATGAAAACTAGTCTAATCACTTTTACCTTTGGTAACCAGAAGGGGGTGTCACAAAAATAGCATGCTTTTTGTGAATATACCCTATTTTGATTTGTTTTTATTTTATTGTGTGAATATACTTTGTTTTGTTTTGATTTGTTTTATTTTTCTTATTTCTCTTTGTGTGTTCTGTTAATGAATTTTATGGTTGCTTTTTCAGCCTTAGGGTAGACGACATTTTTTTCTTGCAATATATTGCTTGAACTCTAGGATAGATGACCTTTGATTTTTGTTTCTATGTGTGACTTTGTCTTGCAGGATTTTTTTTTTCCCTCTAGTTTTAGGATTTTTACAGGTTTGTATGCTCCCTTCACACACTTCACAAACACTTACCTCACACACCATATGGGCTCTATACCCGGGCTTGAGTGACGCCATAGGATTTAGAAGGGGTTTTAGCGATGTTATTGTATAGCTTTATGCTTCCTTGACTTGCGCTAATTCTCCCGCTCAGATTGTACCTAGTGTCATGAGTATGGCTATATTGTGGGGGTTCATCCCTCCTTATAGTCTATTCATGGTGCTAGATCCTGACCTGCTGGGTAAGGGCAATCTGGGGACCATTTTCCTTTAGGAGTCTAGAACTGTCCAGGAGAACCATGCGCTGATAAATGGAACCTAGTCATACTCAATCCTTAGGTTTCACCTTACTAGGACACAAAGGGAGCGTACTTCCTCTTTATCTTCTCTTCTTTTCTATTCTCTTTCTTTTCATTAATTTCCTTTTCTAACTACTTTCATCTTTATTTTATTTCTTTTATAGGCATGGATTCGACACACAAGGAAAGTTTAGTGCGAACTGATAGCAAGGTATGGAAAGCCCCCAAAATGCAGATAACATTAGCAAAGCCTTAAGCGAAAAGAATCTCAAGATATCAGTGACCATCAATGAGGTTGGAAGTCTGCAAGAATTTAGCAAGAAGATGACCATAGAAGCCCGACAAGATTTTATGAGTCGATATAGGAGGATACTAGACCTATTGCTCATTCCCGTTCAAGCCCCTGCATTGAGTGCTTTGGCCCAATTTTGGAACTCTGCATTGAGGTGCTTCGAGCTACCACATTTAGACATAACTCCTACAATTGAGGAGTATGCCTACATGTTGAGGTTACCCCTGGGGAAGGACACTCGAGTATATACTTATACAGGACATTATCTGTCAAAAGGGAAGATAGCTTCTTTATTAGAAATGTCACCTGAAGAAATCAAGTTGACAGGAAGTGGGTCTGTGCGAGCGTTGAAGAGGACATGCCTAGAGTCTCGGTTACAAGGATTAGCACGACAAGGAAATTGGAAAGCTTTCAACAGGGCGCTAGCAATGACCATCTTTGGACTAGTTTTATTTCCATCTAATGTTGATATGATCGACCAAACAGCAATGGATGTATTCATCTGGTTCGCGGATCATAAGAGAAATCCAGTACCCGCAGTCTTGGCAGAGACATTCTTGTCCTTGGATGTTTGTAAAAGGAAAAATGGAGGAAAATTTCGAGGTTGTTCCCAGTTACTGTATGTTTGGATTATGACACATGTGTGTGCAGGGAAACATGTAAATCGTTCGGATGATCCTTTGAAGTCATTCAAAAGGACACCCATAAAGAAGCAGACATCCTATGAATGGAAAGAGGAATTCACTCAGATGGACCCGACAACATTCGGATGGGTCTGCCCGTGGTACGACGATGAAGAAGTTATCATGAGCTGCAGGAATCTTGATAATGTACCTTTAATGGGGCCGAGGGGATGCATGTCATATACACCTGCCTTGGCACTCAAACAGCTCAGATGGACCCAGGATATACCGCGAGAGGAACAACTTGGAGGATACTGTTTCTGGTTTGATGGTAGTAGCAATGTGCAAATAGCAGAAATTGTGACAGCCTGGAAAGATATTCACATGGCAGGAAAAAGGCAGTTGGGCCGATAGTTTGTAGTCTCCACTCAAAAATGGAGAGAAGCCAGAAGAGAACATCGCAAGATGCCTAAAGTTATGCCAAGAGTCGAATGCAATCTTCAAGAGAAATCTCACCAAGATTCTCATATTGAAATTTTAGAGGCATAGATCGGTTCACTAAGGCAAAAGAAGGAGACAGCTAAAATTCAAATCGCGGCCCTCCAAAGTGAATGTGAAAAGATGGGCCGAAAAATAGTGCACTTAGAAAATGAATGTGCAGATGCTTGGGAAGCTTCAAGACAACCAAAAAGAGCAAGAAAAGGGAAGGAAAAAGAATTTGAGGAGATCTCCAAGTTGCAAGCAAGAGTGGAGGCTCAGGAAGAGTTCATAGGTAAGATCTTAACGAAAAAAGAGGGGCTAGAGGCAAGCGCTAAGGCACATGAACAAGAAGTAAAGGTCCTTGAAGCAAGGATGGAATCTCTATACGAGACTCTAACTCAAGCGCGACACCACTCAGATCAAGGATGGGAATCAACAAGAGAATACTATGACCTACTCAAAACGGCAAGCAAGACAGAAGAACAATTACACCTAAGGATTGAAGAGCTTGAAATCGAAGAGAAGCAATGGAGACTCGAAGCCCAAAAGCAGGCCAAAGAAAAGAAAGATGGGTAAATGGATGGATCGCAATGGCTGGAGATCAGAAGATCTTGAAAGAAAAATGGCAGAAACAATATGAGCACATGTATGACACGGTCCAGTATCATGCTGCAAACTTCATTCATCATTTTGGAGAAGCAAATGCTCAGATTCGCGCTAATCCCTGGATGAAACTACCTCCTAGAGTGTCCGAATTCATAAAGTATAGTGGAAACGTGGTCAAAGGTTTTAGGAAAAGGAAGATGAAATTGCTCATGTAACTCATTTATGTTCTTTGTATTGAGATCTAAAATTTTGTACTCCTTCACTTCAATAAATGAAAATGAGACTTTGTCATATCTTCTGGGTCTATGAATCTCCCTCGCTAATGTCGCATTTAGATCATCACTAACTGCATTCATCACCTTAAGGGTATGCGTCTTCTACAATAGTTGTATCATAACCGTATTTATTGTGGAGTGAATGCTCCCTTGGATACGATGATAAGGTGGGATCTATTGTGGAAAAGATTTTCCCTTAGATTGTTATCAACCACATTCACCATCTTAAGGATTTATGCTTTACTCATGGTTTCTGGGCCTTTCCCTATTACAAGCAAAGAGTGAGGCTTTCTAATGTTACAATCTTGTCCATTATGGAATACATTTTCCCTTGGATACGATGACAACTATTTCTGCTAAAAGGGGGGCACGTTTTAAGCGGGATCAGTTACGTTGCTATTGGATCAACTAATCTTTCCTTGCACGTCAGACCTATTCAAGGTAGATACTAACCCTCTTTTGCCTTTGGTGTTTGGTGTCTGTACAGGTCCCAGCAGATTCAGGAACCATTGTGCGACCCAGGAAAGATGACACCAATCAAACCTAAGTTCACAACACTAGATCTTGGACCAGAATGGCTGATAACAATCTCTAGGTGGGAAGGAATTTGAGCTTAGAAATAGATGAAGTGAGGGGAAGAGTAACTGAGATGACTGAAACCCAAGCAAGATATGAGAGAGTCTCTTAACAGGCTTGGCTCAAATAGAGGTGCAAATGAAGATGATCCCTATGTGAGTGTACAGCCGGCCCTTTCCACAGTATCGGCACCAATGTTTTCAAGCATCAGCACAGGTCTTACTCAGGGAATGCGTGCTCATGAGCAGCAGCAACGCACAACACCAATAATACTTCCCATTGGAGAAGGGTATTGCCCTTTCGAGAATGCCTATCATGAAGCCCCAGGCTATGCAGGACCCACATGGGAGCAACCCCATATATCCATCCTCGGACTGTTCATGGGAGCTCAAGTAGAGAAGGATAAGGTAAAAAATGAGTGGATGGAAAAGATAGAAGAGCAGAGAAAGGCGATAAAAGGATCAAGTACCTATGGCCCTCTAAAAATAGAAGAACTTTGTCCTGCCCCGAATGTGGTTATACCTAAGGATTTCAAGATCCCTGATTTTTCAAAGTATGATGGAAGCGGGAATCCTCAGTTTCACCTTATCAGCTATGCCACCAAAATGGCCATCTGGTCAAAGGATGACAAATTCCTCATTAGCTTCTTTCATGAGAGTTTGATAGGTAATGCGTTAGAATGGTACCTTCAGCTAGACCACTCTAACATTTCGCGATGGACGAAATTGGCTGACTTGTTCATGGACCAGTATAAGTTTAGTTTGGATGCAACTCCCACCCGCGAACAACTGACTGCAATGCAGAAAAGAAGTGAGGAATCCTTTAAAGTATATGCGCAAAGATGGAGAAGTTTGGCGGCACAAGTTCAGCCCCCGTTGACATTATCAGAAATGTGCTCATACTTTTTGGGAACCCTCGGGGCCCCTTTTATAGGGGCAATGGCAGGAGCAGCTTACAAAGATTTCTCTGACTTAATTGCTGCAGGAGAAAGGATTGAATTTTTAGCTAGAGCAGGGAAACTGTCGGTTGATGCAGAAAGCAGTGCACCTAAGAAGGGATTCCAGCCAAAGAAGAAGGAAGCTGAGATGAATTATGTACAACACCAACCGAATTTTGGACCTCGACATGTTCCCTCATACCCGACGTATCAAGCACCATATAACCCGAATCTTTACATCCCATACCAGATCCAAACACCACTTTACCCACCTCAACAAGCCTTGCCAACCAACACTCAACCACAAAACTAGATAAATAATGTCTCCACACCTCAGCCATATAACCCTACACGCCCCGCATATGCCCGTTATCCCCCTGCATTCCAACCATATCGCCCGACCTATAATCGACCAAATTTCCAGAACCAGGATGCTATTCCACTCCAAACCTGCCACTTTTCCCAAAACTGTCAGTTTCCAATGCAGAATTATTCCAACAACTGTTCGATCACGATTTGATTGCTGGGAACCCTGTACGTCCCCTTGAACCACCTTTCCCTACGTGGTACAATCCAAACCTAACCTGCAAATATCACATGGATGTCTCAGGGCACTCCATTGAAGATTGCGAAGCCTTTAAGACAGCAGTGAGAAAACTAATCGCTTGTGGAAAATTGGAGTTTGAGGAAGAATCATGGCCTAGTATTGTTAACAATCCTATCCCAAGCCATAATGTGGAAAACAGGGTGAATAGCTTGGAAATAGAGGGGTATCAGGTCAAGAAGGTCCTCCACTTACGAATGCCTATGCAAGAGGTGTTTGATGGACTTAAGAAAGAAGGGTATGATATCGTCGCGCCGGGGATGCCTATAGAAGAAGAAGAAGAAAAGGATGATGGAATTTTGAATTATGTTTATCACCATGGACAGGCAGGACATGACATTGAGAGTTGTTGGGACTTTAAGGTTCGAGTTCAGGGACTACTAACCCTGGGAGTGATACAAGCCAGGCGTGGTACGTTTGAGGGAATCAACGTAATCGAAAAGGTTGTACTGCGGGTGCCACCCCTTAATAAGGCCCCGACACCAGAAAAAGTGATCTTAAGGGTAAAAAAGCCAGTTCCTTTTGCTTATGACGACACTCATGCTATGCCATGGAATTATGAAACAAAAGTTGAGTTGGCGGCTGCAGGAGAGACTTCGAAGGTCCAAGTTGCTAATGTGATAAGAATCGGGGGTATTACGAGGAGTGGGCGATGTTATGGCCCTGAAGAAGAAGAAATAAAGAAGAATTCCAAAGATAAAAAGGAGAAAGAAGCTGTGGAGGAAGAGGAAGAAGAGTTCCTAAAAATCATGAAGCAAAGTGAGTTTGATGTGATGGAACAGTTAAAGAAGACTCCGGCCAGGATTTCTCTCTTATCACTTATTCTAACATCAGAATTGCACCCTAAGGCGTTGTTGAGGGTGTTGGGTGAAGCTTATGTCAAGCCTGATGTCACTCCCGAAAA
Source organism: Ammopiptanthus mongolicus (assembly GCA_039655645.1). Taxonomy (NCBI): domain Eukaryota; kingdom Viridiplantae; phylum Streptophyta; class Magnoliopsida; order Fabales; family Fabaceae; genus Ammopiptanthus; species Ammopiptanthus mongolicus. The sequence goes on along the minus strand of CM077347.1, from coordinate 63,849,025 downwards.
TGTGGTAAACATGGTAGATCCGGTGAAGCGCATCAACATGATTACCTTTTCGGAAGATGAAGTGGTACCAAGGCAGGGTAGTGGGCCCAAAGCCCTGCACATTACTTTAAAGTGTAGGAGTTTTGTGATTGCGAAGGTACTCATAGATGGCGGCTCGGCGTTGAATGTGATTCCAATGTCTACTCAGGAGCAACTGAACATGGGTATAACAGATTTAACACCACAAGAGATGATTGTGCGGGCCTTTGATGGAACAACAAGAATGATTTTAGGGGAAATAACTCTGCCCCTTGAAATAGGGCCTAGTTGTTTCCCTGTCCTATTCCAAGTCATGGAAATTCAACCGGCATATACTATGCTTCTAGGGAGGCCTTGGATTCATAACGCCAGAGTTGTTCCGTCAACATTGCATCAGTGCTTGAAATACATCTACAATGGGACGGTAATTACCATTCATGGTGAAGATGAAATCATGCTAACAAAGCCTGTTTCAGTACCTTACATAGAGAATACAGAGCGAATTGAAGATAACTCTTTGCACAATTTTGAAGTTTTGAGGTCAGAGATCCGGAGGAAAGAGCCACCAATAAAGAATGTGAATGAAGTGATATTTCGTATTATGGAGAGGAGTGGATACCAGAAGGGAAGAGGCTTGGGGTATAAGCTTCAAGGGATCCCACAATCGATTGAAGCCATTTCTAGAGATGGAAAGTATGGACTGGGGTGTGAGCCTTCTCTGGCAGAAAAGATGAGGATCATGACTCTCAGAGGAAGAAAAGAAGGAGAGGAAGAAAACAAGTATATTCCCCATCTGAAGGAGACTTTCCCAACACCAGCTGAAGTGATCAAGCTAGAAAAGTTGACCTCCCCTCATTTCACCATCAGTGCACTTGAAGAAGAGCAAGAAGGAAACCATGTTATCTATCTCTTTGGTGACAATGAAGTTCCTAGAAATTGGCGGTCTGAACCATTTGTTGATGTTATTTCCATAAAGTAATTATCTCTTTGTACAAGAAATGAACTGGTGTTTACTTTAATTGAGACATGAATAAAATGTGTTAGCATGATTTTCCAGCATGTTTTCTCGTTGTTCCACTCTTTGACTTCCTCTATTCATTGCCTTATATTGCTTGCACCTTCTTCCACAAATAAAACTCTTGTCTATATTGTTCCTATTGTAAAAAAATTCTTTCAGGAATCTTTCTCCCACTGAAAGTTTGCTTCATAAAATGAACCCTGAAGCCTTATTTATTGATTCCTCTGCGGCTGTGGATGAAGATGATCCTGGGTCTGATGATGAAGAAGAAGCAATTGAGAAGTTCTCCAAGTTGATGGAACACTCTGAAAAAGGGTTCAGTTTGAATGATGAGGTCATAGAAGTGGTTAATGTGGGGACCAAGGAAGATAAGGAGTTGAAGGTAGTGGATAACCCAGAGCGTACAGAAATGGTCGCACTATTCAAAGAGTATCTTGATGTGTTTGCATGGTGCTACAGAGATATGCCAGGTTTAGATCCAAGGATAGCATCACATAAAATCCCATTTTACTCAGATATGGTGGCCAAGAAACAAAAATTGAGGAGGATGCATCCAGAAATGTCGCTTAAGATCAAAGAGGAGGTAACCAAACAACTGGAAGCTGGTTTTCTGGAAGTGTCAAGACATCCGGAGTGGGTGGCTAATATTGTGCCGGTACCAAAGAAGGATGGGAAGGTCAGGATGTGTGTGGATTACAGAGAACTGAATAAAGTCAGTCCAAAAGATGTTTTCCCCCTCCCTCATATCGATATCCTCGTAGATAGTATAGCAAGGAACCACAGGTTCTCTTTCATGGATGGGTATTCTGGATACAATCAGATCCTCATGGACGTCGATGACAAGGAGAAGACAACTTTTACCACTCCTTGGGGAACTTTTTGTTACAAGGTAATGCCATTTGGTTTGAAGAATGCCGGGGCCACCTACCAACGTGCTATGGTAGCATTGTTCCACGATATGATGCATAAAGAAATAGAGGTGTACGTGGATGACATAATGGCCAAATCCAAGGAAGGAGAAAGTCATGTAGCAGTTCTGCGGAGGCTATTCGAGAGACTGAGGAAGTACAAGTTGAGACTCAACCCTACAAAATGTGTGTTTGGGGCATCAACTGGGAAGTTGCTTGGTTTTGTTGTTAGCAGAGAAGGAATAAAAGTGGACCCGGACAAGGTAAAGGAGATAAGGGACATGCCCAGTCCCAATAATGAGAAGGAAGTAAGTGGTTTTTTGGGAAGATTGCATTACATTGCACGATTTATTGCTAACCTGACTAGCACGTGTGAGCCGATCTTCAAGCTCTTGAAGAAGAATAATCCTGGAAGTTGGAATGAGGAGTGCCAAGAAGCCTTTGAGAAGATAAAAGCATATCTGCTTAGTCCTCCAGTATTGTTGCCATCGATTCGAGGTCATCCACTGATATTGTATCTCACTATATTACCGACCTCAATGGGGGCAATGCTAGGGCAATATGATGAATCTGGCAACAAAGAACAGGCGATTTATTATCTGAGCAAAAAGTTTAATGACTGCGAAACCCGATATATGGCAATTGAGAAGACTTGTTGTGCATTGGTGTGGACATTCAAGAGGCTCAGGCAGTACATGTTGTATCACACTACTTGGTTAATCTCTCGAATGGACCCTTTGAAGTATATCTTTGAAAGTACTCACATCTCCTTAAGGGTTTCAAAGTGGCAAGTGATATTATTAGAGTTTGATATTAAATACATGACTCGAAAGTCCATCAAGGGAAGTGCGATTGCTGACCATTTAGCTGAAAAACCTCTCGAGGTTGGACAACCAGTTACATACGAGTTCCCAGATGGAGAGATATTGTCACTAGAGGAAGATGAAGCCGAAAATGAGAACGTGTGGAAGATGTATTTCGATGGAGCAGTTAATATGCACGGGAGAGGTATAGGAGCAGTAGTGGTTTCGCCAAATGGCAAGCAGTACCCAGTGGCCATTAAGCTTGAATTTGAATGCACCAACAACATCGCGGAATACGAAGCATGTGCAAGTGGATTACAAGCAGCAATTGACCTTGGAATAAAACAATTGAAGGTCTTTGGGGATGCAGCTCTAATTATTTATCAAGTCAATGGCGAATGGCAAACCAAAGACTCCAAGTTGGTTCCATATCAGAAGTACTTGATTCAGTTGATTGCGAAATTTGATGATATTACCTTTTCGCATTTAACTCGAGACAAGAATCAGTTCGCAGATGCTTTAGCCACGTTAGCTGCTATGACCAAGCTGGACATCTGCACCACCGTCCAGCCTATCCAAGTGAAGGTACAGGGCGAACCGCCATATTGTGCCCATGTGGAAGAAGAGACCGATGGTAAACCTTGGTACCATGACATCAAACAATATATGCAGAGTGGAGCATAGCCAGCTGAAGCAAATGAACTGAACAAGAAGACTATTCGCAGGTTATCAATGGCCTTTTTTCTGGACGGAGAAGTTCTATATAAAAGAAACCATGATGGGGTTCTCTTAAGATGTGTTGATGCTCATGAAGCCTAAACTGTCATGACAGAAATACATGAAGGGATATGTGGAACACATGCCGATGGTCATATGATGGCACGCAAGATTTTACAGAGTGGTTACTATTGGTCAACCATGGAAACTGATTGCTTGGAGTGTGTCTGGAGATGCCATAAATGCCAAATATATGCAGATCGAATCAAAGCTCCTCCATTCCAACTGCACAATTTGGTGTCCCCTTGGCCCTTCTCTATGTGGGGAATAGACGTCATCAGGCCAATCAATCCTAAGGCTTCAAACGGGCACCGTTTCATCTTGGTGGCAATAGATTACTTCACAAAGTGGGTATAAGCGGCATCATATGCCAATATCTCTCAAAAGATGTTCACAAAGTTCCTCAAAAGAGATGTCATTAGTCGGTACGGAATACCTGAAAGGATCGTTACGGACAATGCTTCCAATCTTAATGGGGCAAAGGTACAGAAGTTGCTCGAGACCTTCAAAATCAAGCACCATAATTCTGCTCCTTATAGGCCCCAAATGAATGGTGCCGTAGAAGCGGCCAACAAGAATATTAAGAAGATTGTCGCTAAAATGGTCGTGAACTATAAAGATTGGCATGAAATGTTACCCTATGCTTTGCATGCGTATCGCACCAATATACGTTCAAGTACCGGGGCAACACCCTTCTCATTGGTGTATGGAATGGAGGCTATCTTCCCCATAGAAGTTGAAATCCCTTCATTAAGAGTATTGATGGAAGCAAACTTTGAAGAATCCGAGTGGATGAAGGCTCGGTATGATCAATTGAACATGATTGAAGAAAAAAGATTGGTCGCTCTTTGTCACGGACAATTATATCAAAGAAGAATGGCTAAAGCCTTTAATAAGAAAGTTTGTCCTAGGGAGTTTCAACCCGGCGATTTGGTACTAAAGAAGATACTCCCCAATCAAGAAGACGCTCGAGGAAAATGGGCGCCCAATTATGAAGGGCCATATGTTGTAAAGCATGCATACTCAGGCGGAACCTTAACCTTAACAGATGAAGACGGGCAAGAGTTACCAAGGCCCATAAACTCTGATGCTGTGAAAAAGTTTTATGCCTGATAAAAAATAAAAAAAAAAATGAAAAGAAAAGCCTGCTAGGTCGAAAACCTGTAAAGGCGGCCTAGGCAAAAGTTAGGGTATAAAAAAAAAAAAAGAGCCCGCTAGGTCGAAAACCCGTAAGGGTGGCCTAGGCGAAAGTTAGAGCAGAAAAAAATGCTCACTAGGTTGAAAACCTGTAAGGGCGGACTAGGCAAAATTAGGGCGGAAAAATGTCCGTTAGGTTGAAAACTCGTAAAGGGCAGCCAAGGCAAAAATTAGGACAAAGAAAATAAATCTTGGGCTGAAAACCTGCAAGGGCATCTTAAGTGAAGAAAATAGCACAAAGGCCGCCACTCTGGGGCAATTTTGTTTGTGACTGGGTACATGGGTGCAAAGAAAATTGTTGGGGGATTAAATGAGGAATGCACGTCAAGAGAAGTTGAGACTGAGGGCAGAGCTTGCATCGTCAGTGGTTGATGGGAATCAATTGGATGAGGATCAAGGAACCAATACTGGGGCAAATTTTTATGTGGTTATCATATTTTATTCATTTCCTCTTATTCGCTTTTAACCTTTGTGTTCCCCTTGTACTTCCCTTCCCCATGTTTTTCTTTCTGACTAACTTATGTACAATCCAAAGTCATATATGAATGCAAAGGTTTATTCATGACCCTTTTGTGCTCAAATCATGTTTATGCATTAAAATTATGTCTCAATCAAAGTAAATATGAGTTTGATAGTATTATTTGATAATTTTAATGGTGACTTTAATGAATGGTTTAAACCAACAAAGACCCGGCACTTCAAAGTCAATAAGTGAGACAACAGTGCACGCCGAGGGGAGAACTTAAAAGAACAAGGAAAGTCTCCACAGGTCACAGTCCAGAAATAAATCTCTTCATGACCACGCCTCTTGCAAAAGAAATCATGTTGTCAAAGGGAATAAATGGTGCCTCAACTCAAAGTTGTTAGTGAACAAGGGTATGATTGGTCGAAGTTTTCCTAGGAAGCGTCTGGTTCCAGTTTGTCTAAAGAAAAGGTAAAATAGAAATAAAGAGAAAGTTTGATTTTCGAGCTCGGAGGCTCATTGCAATTTAATTTTTGGGATCAGAGGCTCACTGTCATTTAATTTTCGAGCTCAGAGGCCCATTGTCATTTACTTTTTGGGATTAGAGGCCCACAGTTATTTATTTTTTCGAGCTCAGAGGCTCATTGTCATTTAATTTTTGGGATCAGAGGCCCATTGTTATTTAATTTTCGAGCTCAAAGGCTCATTATCGTTTAAATTTTAATTTTGGGGATCAGAGGCCCATTACCATTTAATTTTCGAGCTCAAAGGCTCATTTTCTTTTTTGAGCTCATAGGCCCACTGTTGTTTAATTATTCGAGCTCAGAGGCTCATTGTCATTTATTTTTTGGGATGAGAGGCCCATAGTTATTTAATTTTCGAGCTCAAAGGCTCATTATCGTTTAAATTTTAATTTTGGGGATCAGAGGCCCATTACCATTTAATTTTCGAGCTCAGAGGCTCATTTTCTTTTTTGGGCTCATAGGCCCATAGTTATTTAATTTTTGAGCTCAGAGGCTTATCGCAATTTATTTTTGGGATCAGAGGCCCATTGCACTGTTAATTTTCTGTCATTTGCTTTTCGGGATCAGAGGCCCATCACACTTTGTTTATTTCATTTGCTTTTGTACCTGTATTGTTTGCATTTAATCCCTTTGTATAGTGGCATGGATTCCTGAACAAAATATGTGTTCTTTTTCTTTACTCGTTCCTTACTGCGATCACATGAAGAGTCACAACTCTTCATATCATCTAGTAAGCAACAAGTAAAGAGGGGCAACTGATATAGAAAAGGGAGACCCATACCGAGAGAGGCGTACAACGACCTGGAGCAGATTGGAGAGGAAGCAAAAAATGCAGAAACGTGCACAGCAGGGGACAGTGGAGCTGCGTAATAGAAGGACGCGCATACAGAGAAGAGGTGCTTGGTCCTTTGGGGTTTGAACAAGAGCGTAGACACGGAAGATTTTTGTCATTCTTTTTGTTGAACAGCCGGCCAGTTTGTGGATCTGACATAATACTCACAGGTTGTGTACTTTATACACTTGCATACCATGTGTTTGATATAAAACTTGATGTTAACCTATTTTCAGGAACATAAACTGTTGTAGATGGGATTTCTTAGAATAATGACTTAATGAAAATTTGGATCAATGTCCTTTCTACGAATTCTTTGGAGTGACTTTAAGGCTTCCTATGTGTTCATGTTTATGTAATCATATTATTTGAGTAGTAGTGTTTTGCTCCTTGGGTGTTATTTGAATAAGCAGTAGGCAGTTGTTCCAGATATGTTTATCGAAAGTGTTGGACTCAATCTTTGAAGCATTACTCTTTAGGGATTTATGTGCGTAGAAAATGCTAAACCAGTGCATTGATATGAAGACTATGTGTTAAGATTGATGATGTGGAGTGGTGCGTTGGTTCCCAGCATTTGGTGTTGATTTTGGATCATTTTGTGGGACTTGGGGACATTTTCACATACTGCCCTCTTTTTTCTTTTTTCTTTTTTTAACTTTGGTCTGTTTCACTAATAGCTATGGAAGGTTGGAGTGTTCTCGTAATGTGCTGGTGTGTTCGCAGGTCATGAATACAAATTTTACTCTGCATTTTCTGTCCAGATTGCTTTGTTTCTTTCTAACCTATAATGGTTCTTGGTGTGACACTTGTGGCAACATTTTTTTTTTCTTATGGGCTGACATTTGCTCTATTCTTGTTTTTGTTTCTCTCTTTTCTTCTCTCTCAAATAAAAAAAAATATTCTAAGCCTTTTTTTTTTGGATCGTACTTGATTAATCTAAAAGTAAAATAAAAGCTAAAAAGGGAAATAAAAATTAATTTCTTTGAATCAGATTTGAATTCTCTTTTAAGTTAATTTTTCTGCTTGGCTACATGTTTTTTTTTTTTTTTTTTGTGAAAAGAGATAAAATAAATGTTTTAAAATTATTATCAATTTGCACAATTAATTTCGAGTAACCATTTTTTTTTTAACGGGTGCATTAGGGGTGCTGTGGGGTTAATTCTCTACCCTTCTCGATGCACAATCGACTTCCGAACTCGTCATGGTTTTAAAGACCAATCTTTTTTCTAAAAACAAAGGTTTTCCCATTTTTCCTACATTAAATAAAATTGGTGGCGACTCTACTCTTTTTGTTAAAAATTATGTTTCTTCGCCGTCCTCCTTTGTGATTTCGGTCGCGACAGACGTACAATTTATAAGGCATGTGATCAACAGAGAAGGTATAACAGTGGATACGGTAAAGGTAGAGGCAGTAGTCTAGTGGGAAAGTCCGAAGACATTCAGTGAAGTAAGAAGTTTCCTTGGCTGGGTATTACAGAAGGTTCATAGAAGGCTTCTCAAAGATTGCACTACCTATGATGCAATTGATGAGGAAAGGCAAGACATTCAAGTGGACAGTGGAATGTGAAGCCAGTTTCCCGGAGTTGAAGAAGAGGTTGACTACGTCGCCAGTGCTGGTTTGCCAGACACTTTGGGGCAGTTCAAGGTGTATTGTGACGCATCCGATCAAGGTCTGGGATGTGTACTCATGCAAGAAGGGAGAGTCGTGGCTTATGCTTCAAGACAGTTGAGGATTCATGAAAGGAACTATCTGACTCACTACTTGGAGTTAGCAGCGATAGTATTCGCTCTGAAGATATGGAGGCACTATCTCTACCGGGCCAAGTTTAGTGTCTATAGTGACCATAAAAGCCTTAGATATCTGTTTGACCAAAAGGATCTCAACATGAGGCAGAGGAGGTGGATGGAATTCATCAAGGACTACGAGTTCGAGTTGCATTACCATCCAAGAAAGGCTAATGTGGTAGCAGATGCCCTGAGTAGGAAGTTCCTGCATGTATCTGCCATGATGGTCAAAGAACTAGAGTTGGTAGAGCAATTCCGAGATTTGAATCTGGGAGGAGAATGTTTCGAAGGTATGATCTGTCTGGGAAGACTCACTATCCCCAGTGATTTTCTCGAGACAGTTAAGGGGAAGCAAGAGGCGGATCAGTATCTTCAGAAAATGAAGGACTTAATTATTAATCAGCGAACCTCAGAGTTTAAGGTGGATGCAGATGGAATCATCAGGTTTAGAGGCAGAATCGGTATACCAGACGATGAGGAAATCCGGTGGATGATCTTGGAGGAAGCGCATAAAAATAAGTTAAGTTTCCATCCAGGTGTCACAAAGATGTACCAAGATTTGAAGAAGATGTTCTGGTGGCCTGGGATGAAGAAAAGGGTTGCAGAATATGTGCTGTCATGTTTGACATGTCAGAAGGCGAAGATTGAACATCATAAACCTAGGGGATTACTGCAGTCGTTGGACATCCCTGAGTGGAAGTGGGATGGAATTGCAATGGATTTTGTGACAGGCTTAATAAAGACCCATAAGAGACATGACACGATGTGGGTAATCATCGACAGACTGACGAAATGTGCCCATTTCCTGCCTATTGGTGAAAGTTATACATTAGAGAAGCTGACACAGATATACATAAGAGAAATGGTGAGGTTACACGGAGTTCCTACAAGCATCATATCTGACAAAGACCCAAGGTTCATATCAAGATTCTGGAAACAGCTGCACAGTGCATTGGGAACTAAACTGAGGTTAAGCTCAGCTTACCATCCTCAGACAGATGGATAGTCAGAGAGTACGATCCAATCATTGGAGGATTTGTTGAGAGCCTGTGTACTCGAACACACTGGGAGTTGGGATGATGTCTTACCTCTGATAGAGTTGACGTACAACAACAGTTTCCACACGAGTATCGGTATGGCACCGTTTGAAGCTCTGTATGGAAGGAAATGTCGAACACCGTTGTGCTGGTATGCAACGGGAAAAACTCAAATACTAGGTCCAGACATGATTCAGCGGACAACGGAACAAGTGAAGATGATCCGAGAAAAGATGAAGGCGGCTCAGGACAGGCAGAAGAGTTACAGTGACAAAAGGAGGATACCTCTAGAGTTCCAAGAGGGAGACCATGTCTTTTTGAGCGTTACACCTAGAACAAGTATTGGCAGAGCTATCAAGTCTAGGAAGCTTACTCCAAGGTTTATTGGGCTATTTCAAATTCTTTGTCGAATTGGTCCAGTACCCTATCATGTTGCCGTACCTCCAAATCTGTCCAACCTTCATGATGTCTTCCATGTGTCACAACTTCGAAAGTACTATCCCGATCCTTCTCTTGTCATCGAACCTGAGTCTATACAATTAAAAGAAAACCTAGAGTATGAAGTCGTACCAGTGAGAATCGCGGATTGAAGAGTCTAGGAACTTCGTGGTAAACACATTCCCTTAGTGAAGGTAGTTTTGGATGAAGTTACAGGAGATGCAACTTGGGAAAGAGAAGCTGATATGCAAGAACAATACCCTCAACTATTCTAAGGTATGCTAAATTTCGAGGACAAAATTTCCTTTAAGGGGGGTGGTAATGTAACACCCCATTTTCTTGATTAGTGTATGGGACATTAATTAAGCATGCTTAAGGGCTTAATTAGGTTCCTTATGTGTTGAGGAAGCCAAGGTTAAAATTTGGGACAATTTGGCCTTGGAACGAGTCCAGAAAGTGGAAAATCAAGGACAAACAGAGTAAATCAGCGTCCAACGTTTAGATGTGGAGGAACCCCATGCTCAAATGTTGACCGTTGACGTCAGAGCGTGGGTAGTTGCACGTTAGAGCGTGGAAGGGGGGACACGTGGGGGTGCACGTGTCAGCGCGCACGCGACGCGTGGCGGAGACGTTGCGATCAGTGCTCCACGCTCGAGCGTGGAGTTTTTCCACGTCAGAGCGTGCCCATGCTGAAGCGTGGAGTCTTCCCACGCTCAAGTGAGGATAGCCTGACAGCACAACTTAAGTCTTTCTTCTCCATTTTGGTTGGGAAAAAAACTTAGAAAATTTTAGAAGCTGAGAGCTCTAGAGAGAGAGAAAGCAAGGTTCTAGAGAGAGAAAGTGATCCCGGGGAAGATTGAGGCATCGGATCGTGATTCCGACTACACCATTGTGATCAGGGCTTCTAGTACTTCCACGGATTGGTTTCTCGATTTCTCGAAGGTAAGCTCGAATCTCTAACACGTCGACCTTCGTGCTCTTCGTCTTCTTCGACCTTCTCCCTTGAATATTCTTGGTTTTGGTATTGCCCTAGGGTTAACAATGTCGTTTATACGTTGTTTCCGTGATTAGGGCAAAGTTCGAGAGAGTGCGTGAGGACTGGTTCTTAGAGCTTGAGGCTGCGAGGGAACAACCCCTATCTTGGTGAGTTTCTTCCCCAATTTCGTGGCTTTTCCTTTGGTCCATTGATTCGGACCCTAGGATCGTTTGTTGTAGTTTTCGTTATCGTTTCTGAATTTCTGGCTGTTTCTAGAGCTCATGTGTGTGCTCGGGGCATTGTTGGCCCAATGTGCATGCTGAGTGTATCTTTGGCATGTTGAGGAGCTGTGCGTGGAGTTTGTGGAAAGGCGTTCGAGGTTGCCGGTTGTAGAGCTGCAGTTGAGAGTTGCATGGGAATACGCGCAAGTTGTTCAGGTGGGGGAAAGAATTACACTCGTCGAGGAGGCAAGAGTAGAGTAGAATATTTTAATATGCGCAGGGCATCCAAAACCCTACTAGTGGTTAAGTAACCGACAACACCTAAGTCCACGTTGGCGATGACCGGAAAGTGGTACCAATGTAGACTTAGGCATTGTAGGTTTATCACCGTAGGTTGATACTATGTTGATCAAGGTCGTATGCTTAACATGCTTATATGCTTGCTACGTCGTATTTGTGAATATGTGTTTTACCATGCTTGTGATAATATACTTTGTCGTCCTATTTGGTGATGTCATTGTAATATGCTTTATTGCCTCACTTGATATGTTGGGTGATAACATGATACTGCATATGTGACTGTTGGTATGCTTAGAGCTAAGAAATGATCATGTGTGAATTGGGTGATGTGTGAGATAAGATCATTTGGTGGAAATAAGCTACTGCACTCAACCTGGTGAGATGATTGGGGACTATGGATAGTCGTGAACACCCTGCTTGGTAGGGGGGTGTTAGTGTTCAGTGTTTCAGATTATGGGGTTGAGTTGTTAAGCTATTGATCGGAATGAGTCGTGAGGATTCATGCTAGACTGCATCGTGCAGTGATGTCACAGCCGCGTAGATCTGGGATTACGCGAAGTCAAACCGGAACTACATATAGATGCTTTGTAGGTCTACTGTGAGCTTCTGAGATCTCTGATGCGCCTTCCGACACCGGGACAACTATTCCTATCGGGAATGGGGAATAATGTCACCCTGCTTGGTAGGGAGTGAGCATCCTGCTTGGTAGGGGATGTAACCCGTGGGTGTAACGGAACTTGCTGCTTGGATGACGTTTGACTTTCATCCTGCTTGGTAGGGGATACGTTGTGACATAGGAATGTGGCCGCGTCTTCACGTCAGGTCTAGGTGCATGAGAGTGTGAGATGAGTAGTTAAGATTAATAAACCCTGAGGATGGTTGTTGGTGATGATTGTGTGTATGGTTGTGCTATTAATGTATCTGCTTTACCTTTATCCCTATTTATGGTGAGATGCAATTCTTATCCCCAGTTTTCTCTACATTGTATGTTTCTTAAAATGGTAAGAAGAACCGGTAGCATAGCCAGACGACGAAGAGCTGGATGGAACTCCATACGCGCCCGATACGGGTGGAAGAATCACAGATCCCAATCTTGGGAGATTCTAAGTGACTGTACGGTGAGAACGAGCATGGCGTATCCGTCGTCCAGGCTAAAGAAAAGTATGTTGGTGTACTAAGTACATATGGCCAGTGAGTCTGTCTTTTGGATGTATTTTGGGCGAGGAGAGGAAGTCGTCTGTATATATTTTATACCATGCTTTCCTCTTTATGGTTTGTGCTACTCTGATAATCACGTGATACATGTACACTATATATGTACAGTATGTGTGTATGTTTAAAGTTTTTAAATACCTCGTATGTGCGCTAACGATTATAATGTAATCAGGATTAGTTAACTAAGTTCTTTAATGAGGCAAGGGGTCGTCTCATCCCTCCCTTTCTACTCCTCATATTCGACCAAGCCAACACAAAAGAGAGAGACCAAGTTCATGTTCCCTCTTCTGTCACTTCACTCTTCGTCTTCTCCAAAGGTAAGAACCCTAGAGTCTCTTCTTCTTCCTCCATTAATGGGCCTTCGAAATACACATCACCATATAACATTTCCTATGCATTTCAAAAACTAACTTCATATCTCTAATCCTTTCTTCATGCTCTATCTCTTTAGTGAAGAAGATTTCTTCATTTGAAGACCTTGAACGCAAGAGTCAAGAACACCCTTCATCTTCAAGTTGAACCTCTTTGGGTGAGCATCCTATTTTTTTCTTCCTTTTCATTTTTCTCTTTCAAAGACATGAACACCTTTTGTGTTCGATCATGCTATTTTCGAAAATGGCTTCTTGATGGCTTCATGTTCTTTTGCTAGGAAGCAAGCTTTGAGCCTTGAAATCTCTACCTCCTTCTAGAGTTTCATTTTCGTGAATCACCAAAGGTAATGGGGAGTGAACCTTCATCTCACCTCATAGGTGGATGAAAATGAATTTAGTGGGTGAAAACCCTATTTTTGTGTAGATGGGTTTTTCCATCTTCTTTGGTTGTGTTATTGGTAACTTAGTTTATAATAATCTTAGTTGTATGTTCTATATGTTTATTTGGTGATTTGCATGATGAAATAATTTTTGGAATGTTGAAAACCCAAGCTTTGACCTTGGTCAAAGTAGGATATTTTGAAGATATGTTTAGATCCATGATGTTTGTGTTGTTCATCATATTCGTATACTTATCATGCTTACTTTGAAAATGTGTTAGTGAAGTGGAACTTCACCCTTAGCCTTGGGATGGAAATCTTGTATGAGTGTATGAAAGAGAGAGAAACACACCTTTGAAACTTAATGAATCTATGAGTGGTCCAAAGATCAGGATTTTGAACTTATGATTGTCAATGGATGGTAAGTTTTTATAAGTTTTTGAAACTAAAAACATGTTTTGATCATATACTTTAGAAAGAACCAAAGATGTTTTGAAAACCAATGAAATCAAGTAGGGAGAAACAGTGACGATCACGACCTACCCCTGATGAGGATCATGACCGTGATGCTCTATAAATGCAGAAACAGAGATGATCACGGCCTGCCCGCAATGTGGGTCATGACCTTGATCTCCTATAAATGTAAGGTCAGAGACTATCACGTCCTAGCCGTGATGGGGTTCACGGTTGTGATCCCCTTAGAGCCCAGGGATAGAGCCTATCACGGCTTAGCCGTGATGGTAGACACGACTGTGACAGAAATGGAATTTTTTATACATTCTTTTCCCTCTCTTCTTGTGTTGGACTTATATCTTGAAGAGGAAAATGGCTTTGAAATTTAAACTTAATGCTTTATGACTTCAAAACGTTTTCAAAGCAAAATGACTTGAGATGTGAAAACATGGTTTAGGCTTGGATGGAACCTCTAGGGGCTTGCTTGTACTTGGTCAACATTATCCATCCATTGGTTGACTTGCATTCACTATGACTCAATCATTTTGAGCTTTTGAGTTATGATAAAGGACCTTATACCTTTAGAACTCCTTATGTTCTCCAAAATTATGTTTTTCCAAGTTTAAGGAAATTGTGGAACCAATGTACCGCATTTGCAAGGTTTTCTAAAAGAGAAAGGAATTTCCTCTTAACCTTAAACGAGAACCAAAGAATTATCAAATGGAGCATATACGAAGTGACGTAAGACCTAAGTCAAGAAATGACTTAGAAAACTAAGACGGGAGTAGTTAAGTGTGTCTTGTAGTGGAACAAGACTACAATTCCATACCCTTAGTGACTTAGTTCATGAAGGCGCCCATAATCAATTTTTAAGTAACACATAAATATTTCTAAAAATACTTGATCGATAAGTGATCATGTCTTAGTTAGGACAAAAGAATTGTTAAGGGAAGGATTATAAATCCTCCTTCATAAGACGTGTAGGATAGGAAGACAATGAAATAATACATGAACACCCGCATAAACTTGTACTTGATGGTAACGCTTCCTTAAGAGACTTGGATTGGAATCAAGTGATTAAAACTACCTTACGAGGCCTAGTGATGGCTACATTTTTTAGGGAAGCATGATCTTGTGGTGAATAAACCTTGATCGCATTTGCATATGAAGCTTGACATCCTTGTGCATATGTCCATCAGTTAAGGCCTGTGAGCCTAGGAGTTAAGCTTACACCTTGTGCGGGTGCAAATATAGTGTTGACAATTGGTTTGACCTAGAAGACATTGGGGTGTGAAACTCCACATGTGGCCAGTTGGTAGCTCTCCTGTGCCGAGGTAAATCAAGATCCCTGATGAACCTCAATTCTGTGCATTTTATAGGGGCTATTTGGGTTGAATTTTGATGCATTTAATAATAAATATTATTGTATTTCACCCTTTTGCTTAAGTTTTGACAGAATTGACGTTCAGAGGCAGCTTGATGAACTTATGAAGAAAAATGAAGGTTTTAGAGCTTAATTGGGCAAAATACTGAAGTTTTGGGGTTATCACGGCTGTGCCATATAATTGCATGCCCGTGCCAACCCTCCAAAGCCATCCATCCAAAGAAAGCCTTACAAGAAGACTTAAAGCTGACATCTGAAGATTTAGCACGGCCGTGCCAAACATCAGCATGTCCGTGCTGCAGCCCGTGCACTATAGCGCTGATTTGCGAAGTTGGTATGCCCTTACATATTTGAGCAAGGCCTTACATAATGAAGAGCACGACCATGCAGACTGAAGAGCACGACCGTGCTGCCTGTACAGAAGAGATTTCTGCATGTATCCCTCGTCACCGTTTTGATCATAACTTGAGCTCTGGATATCTAATTGAGACGTTCTTTGTGGCGTTGGAAAGCTTACAAAAAGATCTACAAGGCTGTACAAAATGATGCGAAGATCATGTCCATGATAAATTCCGCACGGCGGTGCTCAATCCCGTGCATTATGACGCTGTTGTACGAAAAGGGAGCACAACCGTGCTGCGTTGGCAGCAAATTTTAGGTCTTTTCTCCTATTTTTTCTATAAATAGAGGCCTCTGTACCACTCTCTTTATTAGTTATCAGTTGTAGACTTATTTTAGTAGTTTTTAGTAATTTGTTTTCTTTTTGGTTTTGATTTCTAGAGTAGGATTTGCACCTGGGGGTTAAGTTGGAGACACTTCTTCTTTTAACTCTTCAGGATGCGTTTTCCATTGTTGACTTTGGTTTTATCTATTGTTATGAGTATCTAAATTCACCACTAGAGTTGTGGTGGATCTTGTGTTAGTAGAAACCTTTTTTTGCTATGTCTTAGCTTCAATTCGAATTCAGTTTGGTTTCGAAGTTACTATCTGATTAGATTTATCTTATTGCTCTTCATTCCATGTTTAGGATTAGCTACCCTTTGCATGCTCTTAATCAATTGATTGATATTTTGGCTATCAAGCTCAATTAAATTGGTAGATCTATAGGATAAACGAGGATAATTAATTGACAGTGACCGTACTGCGATTGTTACCTTCTGGTTATTTAAACTTCTGAGTTCTTTATGCTTTCTACGTCGTTCGCAACTGTTGATTGAAAAACAGTAAGTCTGTTTGAGGAAAAGAATATCTGTGATTGACGACCACAAGATAGTAATAGTTAGAGGTGTGACACCCACTACCCCGCATATAATAAAACATGTATAAAATCATACATGACTTTTAAAAAAAATATAACAATTAAAATAAAAACATATCCTCAAGGGTAATGTGCATCACATCATCTATAACGTAAAACATAGGAATCTGAAATAATCAAAATCCTTTAAAAACAAACTGTGGAAAACATAAATAATAAACATAACCCAAGTTCCGATGTCACATATAAGAGCTGGTATACATATACCGATAATACATCGGAATAAAATCGAATAACATAAATCATAAATCCTAACTACTGAGAGAGATCTTCTCGGGATCACTCCTCGTCAGCATGCTCACCCTCCTCTGCATATACCACGACATATGCACAAGAATAACAAAGAGAGGGGTAAGAAACACAATCATGAATATATGTAAACGGAATGGAATAGCAATTAAGATGGCATACAACATGCATCAATCAACACAGATATAATCAATATATATCAAGGATGCATGTCAATGCGAATGCAACATCACTACTCCGTATGCATGTGGCCAACAACTCTAACTCTGGAAAGACGATTAGGAGTACATGTCCGGTTATCAACGTGGATGATATGCCAGACCATGGGCCATCCCCGAACACTCTCACTAATCCTGATAACGTATAGTGGCTAGTCAGGGTACTCAAGCTTATTCTTTAGGTCACTCCGACAATAGGTAGCTAGCCCATGTCACCTGGAACTTCCATACCCAACGTACCCGCAAGGCCGGGATAACACCCATCGTGGCCTCCACTATCGCGATTCATCGTTTGCTTTCCACCCAACATATCAACGTCAACGTATGATGCATGCTATGCTCAAAAACATGCAAACACATGTCCAACCATCCACCATCATAATCAATCACATTGATTTTCAACAATGACCATCAACGATGATCATCAATCAACTAGGCGCTAACCATCGTTATTGCCTTTATCAACATTGCCAATATTATTATCATAATCAATCACATTGATTATCAACAATGACCATCAACGATGATCATCAAACAACTAGGCGCTAACCATCATTATTGCCTTTATCAACATTGCCAATATTATCATATCGTCATTATTAATATTAACGTTCTTTTCTATACTATCAACCTTGAATTGTGATCTCACAGTCATTTTCCCATTACCCTATTTATTTCTTCTTCACAACAGAATCTGGGTGAGAAACCCAGATTCGCTAGGCGAATCGTGGCTCGCGAGGCGAGCCCGAGAGCTCCTAAACAGGTTCTCAGATTCGCTAGGCGAATCGTGGCTCGCGAGGCGAGCCCGAGAGCTACTAAACAAGTTCCTAGATTCGCTAGGCGAATCCTGGCTCGCGAGGCGAGCTCAAGAGCCCCAATATTTGTTTCTCTCATTCGCCTAGGCGAATCAAGTCAGACCACGAATGGTCTCTCTGTCTCACCTCGCGAATGGATATTCGCTAGACGAATCATGACAGATGTGGGAATCTTAAGAATTTCTCTAAGTTATCCCTATGCCTATCATCCCATCTCTCAAGAATCATCCCTATGGGTTTCCAAAACTAATCCAATATTATCAATCTCACCTCTCATAACAACTCATTCATTATGGGGTGCTAAACGTCCCTAAGCCATGTTCTTTCACTAATCCTATTTTCTTCATCGTAACGCACATCATCATCAAGTCATCATTATCATTGCACATCATAAAATCTCATCAATGCATATCGTATCTATATTCATACTATTCATTACACATCATACTATTTGAATCATATCATCAAGACAAACACCCATAATCATAATCATAGAACCATAAACATGTATATTTATACAATATTCACATAGGCATATACATGGCATATACATAACATACACATAATTACACTCATAGCATATACATAGGCATTTACAATGCATATAGACAAACATATATGGGTCATGGGTTAACCCCTTCATCTTAACCTATCCCAGAACCCACATACTCATGATCTATTTCTTCCCCCCATACCTGGTATGACGATCACCACGAACAAAGGAAGGAAAAGGTTGCGTCTACACGAATGCTCAATCTTACGACGCTTGACTTCACGATCACAGCCCCAAAAGGTTCAAGAGCAGCAACTAGGAAGAGGGCTTGTGATGGCAGTGATGCTCTTCAAGCGAAAGAGATGAAGAACGATGAACAATGGTGCAATCTCCTTCAGGGATCCTTGGAAAGGGTTTAGAAATCCTTGTTTGGAGAGGAAGAGGCAGCTTCTGAGAGTTTTTCGACTTAGAAAGTAGGTTTAGGTCGAGTCTTAGGGTATAAATATGAGTTAGGGTCATTATGGGCTGATTAGAAGCCCAAAAACATGATTCTGCTGCGCGCAAATTCGCTACGCGAATACATTTTTGCTAGGCGAACCAGAGAGCTGCAAGAATCTGTCTGCCAGATTCGCTAGGCGAAGTTATTTCGCTACGCGAAACTATATAAGCCGAATTTGGCCTTAACACCTGGAATAAGACTTGTAGATAATTCTCTAAGCTTTCAAACGCATCCAAGATCACCTCAATCGGATGTCTAGAACTCAAGATATGAACAAAATCGTAAAACATGTTTCTTGGACTTGAATGCATTGACCATTCCTTAAGGCTAAACTACCCCAACTATGAACTTGGACATCAAGAACAATCACAAACAACATATATACAACATATACAAGCAAATATTAACACGTATAAGCATAGTGTAAAAAAACAGGGTGTTACAATTCCTCCCCCCTTATAAAAATTTCGTCCTCGAAATTTTTACTCACCTTGAGTAAACATATGCGGATATGACTCCTTCATCTTGCTCTCCAACTCCCAAGTAACACTTTCTTCTGTAGCTCCACTCCAAACGACCTTGACCAAGGGAATTTCCTTCCCTCTTAGTTACTTGACCCTTTGATCTTCAACCCGAAGCGGTAACACCTCGAAAGTCAAGTTATCCTTTAGTGGAATGATATCGGGTACTATCACATGGCTTGGATCATGAACATACTTTTGAAGTTGAGACACATGAAACACATTATGAAGATTTGACAAGAACGGGGGTAAAGCTATCTGGTAGGCGACTTCACCGACTCTTTTTAGAATTTGGTAAGGGCCAATGAATCTAGGAGTAAGTTTCCTCGCTTTCATTACTCTGCCAATCCCAGTTGTTGGAGTAACTCGCAAGAACACATGATCCCCCTCCTAGAATTCGAGAGTTTTTCTTCTCTTATCATGGTAACTCTTTTGCCTACTCTGTGCCACTCTCATCTTTTCTTGTATCATCCCCACTTTCTCTGTAGTCTCTTGCACTATCTCAGGTCCTAACACAACATTCTCTCCAGGCTCATTCCAACACAAAGGCGTCCTATACCTCCTACCATACAAAGCCTCATAAGGTGCCATCCCAATACTGGAATGGAAGCTATTGTTGTAGGTAAACTCTATAAGGGGTAAAAACTTATCCCAACTACCAGACCGCTCTAGCACACACGCCCTCAACAAGTCCTCTAAGGATTGGATTGTTCTCTCAGACTGACCATCGGTCTGTGGGTGATAAGCTGAACTCAATCTAAGCTTAGTTCCTAAGGCCTCATGCAAACCATTCCAAAATCTAGAGGTAAATCTAGGATCTCTGTCTGAAACTATGCTAGACGGTACACCATGCAATCTAACTATTTCCCTGATATACAACCCAGTCAACTTCTCTAATGGATATTCCATGTTCATAGGGATGAAATGGGCAGATTTGGTTATCCTGTCCACAACAACCCATATGGCATCACAACCAGCTGGAGTCCTAGGGAGTCCAGACACAAAATCCATAGAGATACTATCCCACTTCCACTCAGGAATACTCAAAGGTTGCAACTTACCCGAAGGTTTCTGGTGCTCTGTCTTAGCCTTCTAACACACTAAGCAAGCATACACAAACTCAGCCACATCCTTTTTCATCCTAGGCCACCAAAACATCCGTTTCAGATCCTGATACATCTTCGTGGCTCCTGGGTGAACACTCAAACCACTCCTATGTCCTTCCTCAAGGATCAACTTCCTGAGCTCTGAAACATCAGGTATACAAACCCTATCTTGGAACCTCAAAATTCCATCAGTCCCTTCCTTAAAACCAAGGTTTCTACCCTGAGCTATCAACTCTCTCTGGTCTAAAAGGTATACATCTATCTTCTGTCCTTCTCTAATCTGATCCATCAATCAGCTAGTGATTTTCAACATTCCTAGCCTAATGCTCTTAGGGGTAACTTCCCAAGTTAAACTCAAATCTCTAAACTCCTCTATCAAATCCATCTCTCTAACCATCAAGGCTGAAATATGTAAGGTTTTTCTACTCAAAGCATCAGCCACTACATTGGCCTTACCTGGGTGGTAACTCAACTCAAACTCATAATCTTTAAGAAATTCCATCCACCTACGCTGTCTCATATTCAGCTCCTTTTGGTCAAATAGGTATTTCAAACTCTTATGATCACTAAAGACCTCAAATCTAGCTCCATAAAGATAATGCCTCCAAATCTTCAAGGCAAACACTACGGCTCCTAGCTCCAAGTCGTGGGTAGGGTAATTCTTCTCATAGGTCTTAAGCTGCCTAGAAGCGTAAGCTACTACCTGACCATTCTGCATCAACACACCACCTAAACCTTGCTTTGAAGCATCACAGTACACCACAAAAGGTTCACTAGGATTGGGCAACACTAACACAGGTGCAGAGGTCAACCTATTCTTCAACTCCTGAAAACTTTCCTCACACTTAAAATCCCACACAAAGATCTGACCTTTCTTAGTAAGGCGGGTCATAGGCAAAGCTATCTTAGAGAATCCTTCTATAAACCTCCTATAGTACCCGGCTAAACCCAAGAAACTCCTAACCTCAGTCACTGACTTAGGTGCTTCCCATTGGAGCAGGGTTTCTACCTTAGATGGGTCTACGGCTATTCCTCCTTTAGAGATGATGTGTCCTAAGAAACTCACCTCCTCTAACCAGAACTCACACTTAGACAACTTGGCATACAACTGTTTTTCCTTAAGGGTCTTCAAGACTATCCTCAAGTGTTCCTCATGTTCTTCCCTAGTCTTAGAGTATACTAGGATATCATCTATGAAAACAACTACAAACCTATCCAAGTATGGATGAAAGATCTTGTTCATGTAGTCCATGAACACAGCAGGGGCATTATTCACACCAAAAGGCATGACTAGGTACTCATAATGGCCATAGCGTGTTCTGAACGCAGTCTTCAGAATGTCCTCAGACTTGACCCGAATTTGATGGTAACCTGATCTCAAATCTATCTTAGAAAACACAAAGGCTCCTATCAGCTGGTCCATAAGGTCATCTATCCTAGGAAGAGGGTACCTATTCTTAACTGTCACCTTGTTGAGTTGTCGATAATCGACACACAACCTCATGCTGCCATCTTTCTTCTTCACCAACAACACCGGCGCTCCCCACGGAGACACACTAGGCCTAACAAACTGCTTCTGGAGCAATTCCTCTAACTGTTTCTTCAACTCAGCTAGCTCTAGAAGGGACATCCTATAAGGTGCTATGGATATAGGTCCCGTACCTGGCACTAAGTCTATGCTAAACTCAACCTCTCTCTCAGGTGGCAAACTATAAATGTCCTCTGGAAAAACTTTTGGGAACTCTCTCACAACTGGCACATCCTTAACCTCAGCCTTTCTCTCTACTTCCAGGGAAGATAAGATCATGTATACTTGGGCTTCTTCTCTAATAGAAGCCTTGACTTGGTTGGCAGTCAGAAAACTCGGATCCTTAGGATTGACAGCAGTTCCAAAAACAACAGTTTTATCAAAGCAATTTAAAAGGACATGATTGGCGGATAACCAGTCCATACCAAGAATCACATCAAGTTGTTTAAGGGGTAAGCATATAAGATCAACTATGAAATTTCTATCATCAATGACAATGGAACAACCTTTACAAATATGTGAGGTAACAACAGGCTTATTGGTAGGGGTAGCAACAACTAGATCATATTCAAGTTGGGCAACAGGTAATCTAAGGTACTCAACACAATCATGTGATATAAAAGAATGCGACGCACCCGAATCAAACAACACTATTAAAGGAGTTCCTTTGATGAGGCACTTACCTTGAATCAGGTCTTCGGATTCTGAGGCTTCAGCTCCACTGAGAGTGAAGACTCTCCCACTTGTCCTCAGTCGATTGACTTGAGAACTCTTGCTGGCACTCTGTGGCTCCATCTTTTCCCCACTACAATCCTTACTGATATGACCATGCTTCCCACCCTTGAAGCAGATGATGTCTGTCTCCTTGCAGTCCCGGGTAAAGTGCTCCTTACCACACTTGCCACACCTGATCGGCCTAGAAGAGGCAAATCCTCCGCCACTAGCTGGTACCGACGTATAATGCGGTTTCTTGCCGGCGTGCTTGAACCCACGGCTAACTGGTGCCAACTGCTGCTTACCTTTATCCTGCTGGGTCATCCTCTTACTCCCTCGAGGACCAGATTCTTGAACTGGGCGACTCTGGACTTGTAGTCTTCCTCAAAGATTCTGCATTTGTTCACCAAGGTGGAGAAAACACGGATTTCCTGGTAGCTGATGGCTTGCTTAATCTCTGGGCGCAAACCATTCTCAAACTTCACACACTTGGAGCGATCATCATTACAATACTGGTAGAGTGGATAGTAACGTGACAGCTCCTCAAACTTAGCGGCATATTCCCCAACGGACATGCTTCCCTGAGTCAAAGCTAGAAACTCCATCTCCTTCTTGTCGCGTATATCAGCAGGAAAATACTTCCCCAAGAATCTCTCCTTGAAGGCATCCCAAGTAATAGCGGCGCCCTCAGCTTCCAAACGTTGGTGGGAATTCTCCCACCAATGTTCAGCTTCTTCTACTAACATGAAGGTAGCAAAGGTAACCTTCTGTGCATCGGTGCATGCCATGGCCCGAAAGATCTTTTCAAGTTCCCGGATCCATGTCTGAGCACCTTCAGGGTCATAAGCTCCCTTGAAGGATGGTGGATTATTCCTCTGGAACTTATCCAAACCCTGGAATTCAGCAGGTCCACCTCCGTTGTGATTCTGATTCTGCCCTATGGCATTAGCTAATGCTTCCAGGGCATCAGCAATCGCACGATCGTTTCTACCTGCCATAACTTCCTGCATCGTTCAAGCAAATTGCTTAATATCGAAAGTCAAGTAAAACAAAACTAAACACTTAATACTCTATACCATCGTCACAGACAATCATATAAAAGTACACAGAAGAGAACACAACAGACACATACCCCGGCCTGTAGGACAGACCGGCTCTGATACCACTAAATGTGACACCCACTACCCCGCATATAATAAAACATGAATAAAATCATACATGTCTTTTAAAAAAATATAACAATTAAAATAAAAACATATCCTCAAGGGTAATGTGCATCACATCATTTATAACGTAAAACATAGGAATCTGAAATAATCAAAATCCTTTAAAAACAAACTGCGGAAAACATAAATAATAAACATAACCCAAGTCCCGATGCCACATATCAGAGCTGGTATACATATACCGATAATACATCGGAATAAAATCGAATAACATAAATCATAAATCCTAACTACTGAGAGAGATCTCCTCGGGATCACTCCTCGTCAGCATGCTCACCCTCCTCTGCATATACCACAATATATGCACAAGAATAACAAAGAGAGGGGTAAGAAACACAATCATGAATATATGTAAACGGAATGGAATAGCAATTAAGATGGCATACAACATGCATCAATCAACACAGATATAATCAATATATATCAAGGATGCATGTCAATGCGAATGCAACATCACTACGTATGATGCATGCTATGCTCAACAACATGCAAACACATGTCCAACCATCCACCATCATAATCAATCACATTGATTATCAACAATGACCATCAACGATGATCATCAATCAACTAGGCGCTAACCATCGTTATTGCCTTTATCAACATTGCCAATATTATCATCATAATCAATCACATTGATTATCAACAATGACCATCAACGATGATCATCAAACAACTAGGCGCTAACCATCATTATTGCCTTTATCAACATTGCCAATATTATCATATCGTCATTATTAATATTAACGTTCTTTTCTATACTATCAACCTTGAATTGTGATCTCACAGTCATTTTCCCGTTACCCTATTTATTTCTTCTTCACAACAGAATCTGGGTGAGAAACCCAGATTCACTAGGCGAATCGTGGCTCGCGAGGCGAGCCCGAGAGCTCCTAAACAGGTTCTCAGATTCGCTAGGCGAATCGTGCAGGTTCCTAGATTCGCTAGGTGAATCCTGGTTCGCGAGGCGAGCCCGAGAGCCCCAATATTTGGTTCTCTTATTCGCCTAGGCGAATCACGTCAGACCATGAATGGTCTCTTTGTCTCGCCTCGCGAATGGATATTCGCCAGGCGAATCATGACAGATGTGGGAATCTTAAGAATTTCTCTAAGTTATCCCTATGCCTGTCATCCCATCTCTCAAGAATCATCCCTATGGGTTTCCAAAACTAATCCAATATTATCAATCTCACCTCTCATAACAACTCATTCATTATGGGGTGCCAAACGTCCCTAAGCTATGTTCTTTCACTAATCCTATTTTCTTCATCGTAACGCACATCATCATCAAGTCATCATTATCATTGCACATCATAAAATCTCATCAATGCATATCGTATCTATATTCATACTATTCATTGCACATCATACTATTTGAATCATATCATCAAGACAAACACCCATAATCATAATCATAGAACCATAAACATGTATATTTATACAATATTCACATAGGCATATACATGGCATATACATAACATACACATAATTACACTCATAGCATATACATAGGCATTTACAATGCTTATAGACAAACATATAGGGGTCATGGGTTAACCCCTTCATCTTAACCTATCCCAGAACCCACATACTCATGATCTATTTCTTCCCCCCATACCTGGTATGACGATCACCACGAACAAAGGAAGGAAAAGGTTGCGTCTACACGAATGCTCAATCTTACGACGCTTGACTTCACGATCACAGCCCCAAAAGGTTCAAGAGCAGCAACTAGGAAGAGGGCTTGTGATGGCAGTGATGCTCTTCAAGCGAAAGAGATGAAGAACGATGAACAATGGTGCAATCTCCTTCAGGGATCTTTGGAAAGGGTTTAGAAATCCTTGTTTGGAGTGGAAGAGGCAGCTTCTGAGAGTTTTTCGACTTAGAAAGTAGGTTTAGGTCGAGTCTTAGGGTATAAATATGAGTTAGGGTCATTATGGGCTGATTAGAAGCCCAAAAGCACGATTCTGCTACGCGCAGATTCGCTACGCGAATACATTTTTGCTAGGCGAACCAGAGAGCTGCAAGAATCTGTCTGCCAGATTCGCTAGGGGAAGTTATTTCGCTACGCGAAACTATAGAAGCCGAATTTGGCCTTAACACCTGAAATAAGACTTGTAGATAATTCTCTAAGCTTTCCAACGCATCCAAGATCACCTCAATCGGATGTCTAGAACTCAAGATATAAACAAAACCATAAACATGTTTCTTGGACTTGAATGCATTGACCATTCCTTAAGGCTAAACTACCCCAACTATGAACTTGGACATCAAGAACAATCACAAACAACATATATACAACATATACAAGCAAATATTAACACGTATAAGCATAGTGTAAAAAAACAGGGTGTTACAAGAGGGACTGGTAATTAGAGAAGGGAATATTGACACCAGATAGAACTAGGATTTGGGGGGTATCGAAAGCTCGAGTGAAACCACGGTGCTAGGCTCTTTTACTCTTGATCTCTTAACTCTTTTTATCTATTTTGTTATCTTTTATTGCTGCTATACCATCGTCTTTATATTATTTAGTATTTCGATAAGTCTAAATAGCATAAGGATTTCTCTATTCCAATACTTGCTTTATCATTTAATATCACAATTAATCTCTTGGATACGATATCTGGACTTCCGTCCTAGATTACTTCTACGAAAGGGTACACTGCCCTTAAGTGTGTTTTGAACGCAACAATCTCAAACCAACACTCTCGCCTAGACACTGCCTTGTTCAGGATTGGTGTAGAGTGTCTTTGCAAAAATCCAGTATTCACGCGTGGTTACGAATGTTATAGCACACTTTGCTGAATGACTGGCGCATGCAAAACATGTACTCCCGATCACTCTCTCCGACGTTTGTTTAGCTCCACGGAGTAGGGGTTTGAGTTGCATTATTGTGTTGATAGTCCTTTCATCCTGACATCATCTCATATGACTTAGACTTGCCGATTTGAAATAACTTATGAATGGAATAACATGAATGTTCTTGATAGTATGACCTGAATATATGATTATCTGAGTATGTTATGTTGTGTCACACCGTTTTTATCTTCCATATGTTGTGATTAATGAATGGAAATCTCATCTATTACTGTTATTTCCTCGCTTTGTTTGGCTTCTTATTGTGAAGACGACATCATTCAGGAAGTGAACGATGCCTCTGTATGTCTACGTTGAGTTTCATGGAGGAGATGACGCTTAGGTAGGACATATCGACACTTGGCATATGGAGTACATGGGAGACGCGTCCGTCACTGTCCTGGAGAGATGGAATGGTTGTTTATGTTTCACCATCCGATTACCTCTCCACATGGAATGGCACTAAAGGAGGAGGAAGTTTCCGTGGGTCGTGACCAAGATAAGGGTAATAGGACCATTTCTTCTACTTCTTCTTGCGGTTGCCCACCACGAGGAGATTAGGTACTACCTGTTGCACCTCTTGCCGTAGCACGTGTAGCTGTTCCTTTCGTAGCACCACCGGTGTTTGTCCTTGTTGTTTCTGCTGTCACTGCTACATTCGATGATGTCCCGACGGTTCTACCACCCCGCGACCCACCTGCTATGCCACTGCATCCTCGTATTCGGTATATGGCTTATAAGAACATCTTGTATAGGTGTAGACCTGTTTTGAGGGAGCCGAAGCTGATTGTGATCACCAGTGACTCCGAGGAGGATCCGTTGGAGGATTCAGAGAAGGACATGGAGGAGGACCCTGAGGAGGATCTCAAAATGATGGTTGAGTCTGTGGAGGAGTCTTCCGTGTAGTTATGTGTGTTGGCCTAGTCTGGTTGTTCTGTCTGTGTCGGAAACCTTATTTTTAAGGAGCTACGACTCCTAGTTTTGTATTTACTTATTTAGTTCAGTTTTATTTTGGAGATGTAACATATATTATGTTTTATTCTACTGACATTCTATGGAACGCCTTTCCAGTTTGATACTACATTTCAAAAGATGCATGTATGGTTTCATTTGTGTTATGCAAAGCATATGTTTAATGTAGTCGCGTCGATTTAGTTACGTCACACTTATAAAATAAAACCATATTTCTGACAAACCTATGTTTTATTTTCTGCATATTTTATTTTCGGCCTTATAAAAGTTACTATTGTCACAAACAATGTACCACTCAAAAAGGGTGTTGCATTATTTGGTATCAGAGTTGGCCGAGTCTTTTTGGGTTTGTGGTTTTGGTCTATCTTTGTTTGTGCTTTGTGTTCTATGTTTGTTCTATGAAATATTGTTCAGTGAGGAACGATATAGCTTGATTGGGTTTATCTCATCTTCCTTGAATCTAATAATCCTAGTTTTGTAGATGGCAAGAGGAGCTACAAGCGCTTCTTCAAACGCGGGTAACAATCAAACTGAGATGGTTGTAGTAATGCAAACCATGAGAGAGATGGCTACCGCAGTAGCATAACATGAAGAAACAGTAGCGATAGGATGAGTACTTGCTGATTTTCGTCGTAATAACCTGCCACAGTTTTAGGGAGAGTTTGATCTAGAGAAAGCTGAACCCTGGATTAAGGAGTTGGCGAAGATCTTCAGGGTATTAGAATGCCCCAACGATCAGAAGATAATTTATGCAACTTTTATGATGCTTGATGATGCCGAGTACTGGTGGGAAGGAACCCACCAATTGTTGGAATTGGAACACCAGTGATCGAAGTTTTCAGGGCTAAGCTCTTAGAGAAGTACTTTCCCGCGAGTGCAAGGCATGCAAAGGAGACAGAGTTTCTCTAGCTGAAGCAAGGGAGTCTGATTGTGGGAGAGTATGCTGCAAAGTTTAAGGGCTTGATTAAGTTCTCACAGTACTACCAGTGCAATCCTGATGAAGAATGGAAATACAGGAAGTTTGAGGAAGGGCTAAGGTTTGACCTGAAGAAAGCAATCATGTCGCTGGAGATTTCAACCTTTCCAGTTATGATGGATAAGTCTTGGCTTATTGAAGATATGGACTCTAGCCGAAATATTAAGAGCAACTTTGGACCTTCACGGTTGAAGAACAACACCAACAACAACAGGTTCCATAGGAAACCTTATGCAATGCCATCGTGGAACCAACAGTAGCAACCACGGAGGTCTTTTGGAGCAAGCAGTGGAGGTTTTGGTCGCTTTAGGGCACCTCCACGAAAGTGCATGAAGTGTGGGAAGGGTCACCCTACCAAGGACTGTACTATCAAAGGAAATTGAGGAAATGTCAAAACCATGCATAGGTTGTTCACTTCAAGCACTCTTCTCTGCCACTTGAAACACTCAGGAGGGAATTGCCAAAACTTCTGTTGCTGCAGCACATGTTGCGCAACATTTCAGTAAAGGCATCAACTTTTTGCTCCAGCCCTGCTGAGCGATCTGGCTGCTCAGAGGCCTGATCTTGTGGCACAATGGAGGGTCCTACCTTGGCAACCTTGTAGAACCTTTCGATTGCTGCAACATCTATTGCTCCTTGGTTCTCCTCCAGTCCTTATCCTTGGCACAACGCCACCCCATTTTTCAAACAGAGCTCAGTGATCAGATAAGGGAAAATTAGCTTCCCCTTGTTACGCATGGCACAGGCAACAATTTCCTTTAGTATCATCTCCCCAACATTAATCTTCTTTCCCGTCATGATGCAACGTAGCAGTACCAAGCTCACCTTCTCAATAGTTTCCATGTGGGATGTGGGAGAGAGTTTGTGCCTTAGGAAGCGGTACCAAACCTTGGCATGGGGTTGCAGCTTGGGTCTAGCGATCTTCATCTGCGTGTCAGTTTGTGTAACACCCCTGTTTTCTGTAACCTGTTGTAA
Organism: Ammopiptanthus mongolicus; assembly: GCA_039655645.1. NCBI lineage: Eukaryota > Viridiplantae > Streptophyta > Magnoliopsida > Fabales > Fabaceae > Ammopiptanthus > Ammopiptanthus mongolicus. The sequence continues at coordinate 63,819,456 of CM077347.1, read as the reverse complement.
TCACTTTGGCAATGTGATTTCTACCTTTTATGCTGTGTTTGACCTTATGACTTATATATGAATGATTTCAATGATGGTTTTATATCCATGATAATTGTTGTGATAAAGTTTTCCTTTGTCGTTTTGAGACGAAAATCGATAAAAGTTCTGTTTTAGCCGGTATCGGATAATTTCTCGTTTAGCGTGTCGAGGGCCGAAAAACGGGGTATTGAGTGAGATGTAATGTTGAATTACATTTTCCATTACCTTTTTGATTATTCCTATTGAATAGAATTAGTTTTCATGAAATCCAAAAATTTACTAAAAGTAGTAAAATCCGATTATCCATTTTTGGTAAAACTTCTAAACACCTTATTCCTAACTAAATGGAAAATGTAACTATCCTAATTACATTGGATAGGCCATTCGGCCATATCAGTTTGGGAGGAGCCAAGATTTTCCTTCCATTTGTTTCAAATCAAGGTTATGACACTAACCATAAATAGAAAAAGTGTTTAAACCAATTCTAATTAATCTTGTACTTAAGCCTCCTACAAGCAACAACACACCACCTGTTTGCATCTTGACCCTCCAATCTCTATGACCAATTTTGAATGAATTTTTGGAGTCCACAAGGTGGGCTATTCGGCCCTGTTAAGGGTAATACACCCAAAATTACTATTCCATTCATTCTTCAACTTTAACACCAAAAACTCCAAGTTTCTCTCTTCTCACTCTTTCTCTCTTCTCACTCTTTCTCTCTAGTTTCCTCCAAGCATGGTAAGTAACCCTAATCATTGTATTTCACCATTTTGACTTCATTTCCTTGTTCATCTCATTCATCTAAACAACTTTCATCTTTTGAATTTCTTCATTTGCAGTTGTTTACATTAAGTTATTCAAGAATCTTTCAAGGAGACTTCAAGCTTCTTGAACTTGTTGTGAGTCTTTCTTTTGAAGAAGTAAGTTACTAACTTAGTTTCCTTCAAGTCTTTACTCTAAGGAACACTTTGTCTTATCATGTTCATGATGTTAAAAATCAAGTTTTGAACTTGTTGGTTCCTTATATAGGTCACAATTTTGGTGTGGATTTGGTGACCTAGTTTTCTCTTCATCCTCATCAAGGGAACTTCAAAGAGGTAATGGGGGAGTGAACCATATCACACCTTCATGATGGTGGTAAAGGCCTCCTAGTTTTGTTGAAGGAAAACCCTAGATCTAGGGTTTCCTTATAAAGTTTATTACTTTGTTTTTATGTTGTATTATGTTGTTGTGTTGATATGGTGATTGTGTTTTATGTGTTGGTAGAAAATCATTTTGGCATGGTGAAAAGCTATTCTTGGGTCCAAAGACCTAAGGATAGGATTTTTGAATGATGGGTTTGTGTATGTTCTAAGTTGCCTTGATAATATGCTTATGTGTTAGTATGATTTTCTATTTACCTTGGATGTTGTTGGATGGTTTTAATTTTGTTGAAATAGACCATGTATGGTTCGGCCATATGGTGTGTAATGGGGGAAGCCAAAGCTTCCATGTTCAAGTGATGATGTAATGGACTTAAAATGGTTTTAAGAAGGTAAAATAAATTAAAAGAGACCTACCCTTTTACTTGGGGGCATTTGGCCATACCATGTTAAATAGGGTTAGGAACTTAAAATGTTGATGTTAAGAGATTTAATGTGTTCATACTAAGGGGTAAAGGTTATATAAATTGAAAAGGGTTCCAAAGAAATCAAGTTTTGGTTCCAAAGAACCATGTGTTGTAAAATAAGTATTTTAGTTTTCGTGTAAAAAGTATTTTCAAGAATAGGAAGGTTTGATGTTGATCAATCACTTATTCTAACATGTTGTTTTAAGGAACAAAGTTTAAGAACAAAGAGTTTCATAGATAGCCTAGCTGTTTTTCAAAGATTTTGATTAGTAAACCTACTTTGAGAAAAATGAGATTCTTGTAAGTATTTTCGTCAAAACAAAGTGTCTTTTACACTACTATTATCCATTTAGAATCTTACAAAATACATGAGTTATAGTTTTCATTTGAAAATGAATGGGTGATTTAAAGTAAGATCTATATTCCTATTTCCACCAAGTAAAAGAATTAGAAACCAGTTCAAAAGAGTTTTACAATAAATTGGATGCCTTATGAGTATTTGTGTAGAGTTTTCAAACTATACTTGCTAAAGAAGACTTCATCAACTAGTTTACTACAAGGAAAATACTTTGAAGATTTTACTATAATAGCGTAAATACATATTATCTTCTAAAGGAAATTTAATGAGTTCCATAATGGACTCACAAAGATTAAGTAAAAGACATGCATCAATACTTTGTGGTCATGGAAACCCATGTCCCACACCCTTGATGATTTAGTTATCTAAGGAATCCATAATGTTTAATCACAAATAGTTACTTACATAAAATAAGTAATGTTTCCTTTGATAGATAAGTGAGAAGATATGATGAAGGAATCCTTGTGGATTCTGTCTTCCATAAAACATTTAGGATACAGAATAATATACAAAGACATGAACATCGTTTTACGAACGACGAAGTTGTACGTGTATGCAGGGAACAGAACCAAGAATGGATGACTGATGGCAAGTCGTGTGAAAGTGGATCCCGTAGGGGTGTCCTGTGGTTTATCAGAAGATAAACATAGTGCTGCAGTGATAGTGCTGTACGTGTTTGTGTTGTGGCTTTTTCTTGACAAACATACACAACTGTGCATGAGTTGGGCGTTATGCCTGGGAGCGATTGTTGGAGGTGACGATCTTGGAAATATTGAGGATGTTGGGGTTGGGATGACCACATGTGGTCAGAGAGTAGTTCCTCTATGTCGTGGGTTCCTTTCGAAAAACATTGATGTCCTGACTGGACACCGGACAAATCATGATTTGGGTAAAGAACGTCTGGCATGAGCCGTTATAACGATTGCAATCTTTGAATGTGGTACTGTGGGTGTAATATTCTAAAATTTCAATATAATTATTTTAATAAAAAGATTAAACTATTATGAGATTTAGTATAGAAAATGGTTAGTACAAGATTTTATTAGAATTGCTTAGCAATTAAAAAATAATGCCAATTTGAAAGTAATAATAATAATAATAATAATAATAATAATAATAAATAAACAAAAGTGCAATGAGGCCACCTATTTGTCAAAGTGGAATTTAGCAAAATGCAACTCAGGAGGAGTTGCAGCACAATGACGTGAAGAATTATTTGAAATTCTTAGGGAAGGAACAATGGGTCCCGTAAGTCTATTAAGAAGAATTGAAAGCACCTAACCTATCTACAAATCACGTACAACAACTTTTGTTTCAAATTGATAGAAAACGGGTTGGGTTCGTAAGGAAAAGATAGAAAATCTATCTGATAGAGGGTTACTGCCGTGAACAACGAAGGAAATAAATAAAAGAAGAGCGTTAATTGCTGGATCACTGAATGCAAAGCAGAACACTAATTCAAGAACGTCAGCGAGGGAAAGAAAAGAGGGATTCTTGGTGAAACGCCAAAATTTGTTTTAAGCAATATTTGGAGGTTTTTGAGGTTTATAACAGGTGAGTAAAAATACATTTTTCTCACCCTCTAATGGTAAAAAGATTTGGGGTTTTGGGTCTTAAAATAAATAATGAATTTGGGAAATTGATTTGGGAAAATTGGATTTTTCTATGCTAGGATTCAAGAACGCTAAATTGATTTGGGGGTTTTCGATTAAAAATAAAGTTTATTAAATTGAATATTTATCCTTGTGATTGATGATTTGAGATGTATGATTGATATGTGTATTGATTGATTGATATACCTTACTTGAGTTATGTGATGATATATATTTGATTCAGCATGTTTAATTGATCATTATGCATATGGCCTGACGTTTGAGAAATATCGCCTAGGAAAGAGGTATCCAAAGTAACATCGTCATTGAATTGGGATGTCGAAATTATGAAATACTGCCAGTTAATGGGGTATCGAAAGTAATATCGCCATTATATTGGGATGTCGAAATTATGTGTAACATCCCGATTTTCACATTTTCTAATTCTTCAGTATTTTAATGTTTTTATTTTATTCGAGGTCTTAGGAATGGAAATAAAATATTCCGAGACCATAGTCATGCTCGACGATATCGTAGGAAGCTACGATTAAGTTTTGAGTCAAAAACTCAAACGGAGTCCGGTCTGCGTTTTTACACTGACAGTATGATTTTACTGCTCAGAAGACCTCAGATAGACCCGTGAACGAGACAGTAAGTTTTAGAATTCGATTCTCTACGTTTTGGTTAAATTTCGTAAAAATCTCAGAAAATAACTTCCTGACCTTCGTTCGGGCGTAATCCTCAATCGGGTGACGGACGGAGCCACATATGGATTTACCAGGACTCGCCAATAGATAATCTTGATATCACATCATCCCAAGACACTTGGGAGAGTATGTCAGAGTCGTCATGACATATGGAAATATCTGGACACAAAATGATCAAAATGCCCCTAACCTTAGTCTTTTACACTTTTACCATTTTACCCTTTTGGGCAAATGACCTTTTTACCCTTAAGTGAGCTCTTAAGAGGCTGAACTCAGCCCCTCACTCTCTCATTTTCGCACAGCCCCTCCAAACATAGAGCTCCATAGTTGTTCTTGAGAGAAAACACCATTGTTGGTCTTGAAGCTCCTTGAGTTCTTTTTGGAATCACTTGATTCGTTGAGCAATCTTCCTTCATTTCAAGGTAAGATCACTTCTATGATCTCTTAGCTTCTTGAATCTTTCTTTATTTCAAGATCAATCTTCATTTTCATGAAAAGAATTTCTTAGATTCAAAACTTTGAAAATCCATAGGAAATTGTAGAAAAATCCTTTTGAGGTAAGACCAAGTTCTTTGAACTCACATCATCAATCTCTACCTAAACCCAAGAGCTTATGATTCAACTCCCATCATAACCCAAAATCCCTTTTTGGCCGAACCCTAGTTGATGATGATGAATAGTGTTTTCATCAATTTTTGATTTCTAACACTTGATTTCATCCTTAGCTTTCCTAATGCCTTTGAATCCATGAAATGGGAAACCAAGATCAATTCCTAACCTTTTAACCTAGGGTGGCCGAAATCCTCTTTGTTAGGATTGTTGAGATTGGCTTTGATTGTTGTTTAATGTTTGATTGTTGTGTTGTTGTAGTTGTTGACTTGCCAGGAGGTTCACAAACCGATCAACCGACTTTGATCCGGGAATCTGCTCATCAACAGGTATGGGGGGTGAACCTCATTCACACCAAGATGATGGTAGTGAAGATGGTTGTTTAAGTTATGTGTGGGTGAAACCCTTTAGTTTGGGTTCACTTTTAATGGTTAAGTTGTGTTAAGTTCTCTTGGAGAACAATGTGTGATATTTGTATTTATGCTTGTATGCCTTATCATGTGTTTTATGATGATGTTGTCTAGGTGAGAAAATGATTTCTTGCATGATGAAAAACCTACTTTGATTACTAGATCAAGTATGGACTTTTGTGCTTATGTGCTTAAGTATGGACTTTTGTGCTTAGGTGCTTAATTATGATGCAATGTTATGTGTTATTGTTGATCATAATTGTGTAAGTTTTGTGAGCCATAATTTGATTAGTTGGTGAACTAAAACTTCACATTGGTTCCTATTTGGCTTTTAGCCATGACCTTGAGAAAAGGAGGGTAATGTGTAGTTCATGAATCATTCAAGTTTTGATGTAAGAAAAATGTTTTTAGTGGCTTATGCCTTAAACAAAAACCATAAATGATTTTGATCCAAAGATCAAACAAAGTTTCAATCTCAAAGTGTTTTCACCAAAGTGAGACATGTTTTATACCTTATCCTTAGTTCATCTAGTTAATCAAGTAACTTAAAAGTGGATTAATGAAAAGTTTCATGAGAATCAATATAGTTCCATAAGGCTTTTCTTTAACAAGGTTAATGTCTTGTTTCAAGGCAATTTTTGCTAAGCGAATCCAATTTCGCTGGGCGAAAACAGAGAAAATACAAGTTAGGCATCACTGCCTCCTTGGCTAAGCGAAACAATCTTCGCTAAGCGAATAAAGCGAATTTCGCTGAGCGACCCATTTCTCGCCCAGCAATACAGGGGAGTTTTCAAAGAGGTATTACTGCCTCATTTTCGCTAAGCGAATTTAACTCCGCTAAGCGAATTTCCTGTTTTCAGAAAGTGCTAGAAATAGAGTAAGTGGTTTCAAATCAAATGAGTTTTCAATTGAGAAGTTGTTTTGGTTTACAAAGGAGTTTTTAACTCAACTCGTAAAGTTTTACGCATTAAAAACCTAAGTTAAGTAATTGACTTAGAGTTGAAGACAAGGGATAATTAAGTATGGTATGTGATGGAACAAGACCATATACTATACCATTGATGACTTAGTACATCAATGACTTCACAAGACATAAACACAAACATGAAATGTTTTGGGTTTTGAAACAGTAGTTCGATGACAGACCGGCGATTCGGACCTCGATCAGTTGTTCAATTGTTTCAATCTTGTGATGACTCGATTCCGGAGGGATCACGAGATTTATCCGGTGGATAAAGGTTTTGTTTTTCAAAAGACGCGCATAGTTCCTAAGGAAGAGAACCTTAGTAGACTTTGAGGTTTATCCGGGGGATAGACATTGCTTGATCGCATCTGCTTTGTGTAAGCATTGGCATTTCATTTGCATAGTTGTAAGGCCTTGAGCCTAGGAGTTGAGCTTATACCTTGATGCGGGTGCGAATCTTACAGTGACGATCTTCAATGGTCTTTTTGGAGGTATCAGGGTTGGAAGGGCTGACATGTGACCAGTTGGTGATTCTTCTGTGTCATGGCGAATCCGTGCAATACACTGATATCCTCTACTAGATGCCGTACTTTTCATGTTTGGTCGAGAGTGTTTCCGTAAAGCCAGATACGTGCACGTTACGAATGTTGTAGCATCTTGCTCATGGCTGGCAGAAACCGGAACACGTCCTCCCATTCACTCTCTCCGAATGTTTTGTTAGCTCCATGGAGTAGGGGTCAGAGTAGTACCCAGTGACATTGACATTGAGTCATATACATTGCATTGCATTACATGGCTATTGATGTTTACATTTACTGCTATACATCGCTGTATTGTTTAAGAATGCCTTATATTATGCTGTTAAATGTTTAGAATGATATTATGTTGTTGATTGCTTAACATGATTTATATTGAGAACCTTTGTAAGCAAGTTGGGTACGTTGTTACCCGGTGAGTCGTCCCGTTTTTACTACTGCTGTTTTGTTGTGTTGATGAACGGGAATCTCACCCATATCTGTATGTTTTCTGCTGGTACTTGCTGTTGCTGATTGAACAGATGGACGTGATGATGGTTCAGTTCAGTAGTCTCCTTGAGCCCGGAGGCGGACACTTTTTGCTGTTTTAGTTTTGTTGTCGGCCAGACTATGTCAGTTTTGTAGTACCTTTTGGGAGCTACGACTCCTAGTACTTATTGTATTTTCTTATGTCAGTTATACATTAGACTTATGTCTGTATACAGTAATGTTAACGTTTCTATTTCTGTTTCTGTTCTGTCTTTATTATACAGCATGTTCTAGAAATGCATGGCGAATCTAAGTTCATTTATTAGTATTATTTACCTTTACTAAATCCCATTACATCTTTGGAAAAAAAAAAACCGTATTTTCCGCATTAAATAATATTTTCGGCCTTATAAACGTTCGGGAATGTGACACTCGGGAAAGGGTGTTGCATTATGCAATATCGCCAGTTGATGGGGTATCGAAAGCAACATCGTCATATATTGGGATGTCGAAAAATGAGCAATACCGCCAATGCACATGGTTGGTATCGAAAATTGAGTAATGTCATCAATGAGAAGGTGACATCCAAATACCTTTCTTGAGTAGAGGTAGGCAATGAGATGCCATTCTTGAGTGACGTTTGACAGTCATATGACATGTGATTTATTTGGAATTATTTGACATATGAGATGCGATGATTTGATGATGATTGGTATATTTATGTTATTTTATAAGTATTATTATCTTTATAATATATACTATGTTTTTGGAAAATAGCGGGTACCATTGACAGTTTTTCCGGTTGCCTAGCCGGCCGAGCACAATGCTTTTGCGAAAATATTTTTAACTCTATTTTTTATTCGTTGGGATTATAAATCTCATTAGTAGTATTGTTTTCAGAGCTTGAGAACATCACAGTTGAGCTTACGGACACTTGAAGATTATCTTATTAGTTTTAGTAATTGGTTAGTATGTTATGGCATAAGCCAAGAGAACCTATGTCATTGTTATGTATTTTTTTTATCATGCCAGTTGTAGTAGACGCCCAGTTTTTGAGGCTTTTAAACTTATTATGTTATTTCGGTATTTTATTGGTTTAAGGATGCAAACATTATTTTGGTATTGTTATTTATATTAATACACTAAGTATTTATTCATTATTATTTAAGAAAATTTTTATTTCTTCATATTTTATCTAAATAAATATCTTGGGTTACTAATGTAACGAAGAGCGTTACAGTGGGGCTAGGATAACGCAGACAATTTTCTCCCATGTTGCATACTATGTTATTGCATACTTGAATTGATGATTGACCCATACTATTGTTGATTGACATATTAACTGTGATGCCATGTGATTAGTTGATATGCTGTGTATGCCCATGCGCTATATGCTGATTGGGTGTGTGTGTGCGTGACCTTTATCACTGCTATTCTGGTTGTGCGATGTGCGGAATCTCACCTCATTACTTTTGTTGTTATGCTGCCTGGGTGGTATTCATCTTGCTCTGGTGAGTAGTTATGGCGAGCGATCCATCATCCCAACAGACTTTGGACCTAGTTCTCCACGACGAGGAGGACGCTTGGACAATTCACCCAGATGGACGTTATACGTATCTGTGAGTTGTAAGTCTCACCAGCATGAGGGAGTCAACATATTCCATGATGTCCTTATCTGAGAGAGTTTATAGGAGGGGGTAGTTCGCGGATCACCTAGCCTGCAATTCATCCGGTGGAGCCCAGAGACGTGTACATTGACCTTTCTTCCATGCAACCTGCACCTATGACACCGTCTATGCAACACCCCCCTTGGGCATTACATAAATAACACGTGCGGTATTAAATTTAAAAGAGAATTGCTGGTTTCTTTCGGAAAAATGATAATTTACTTTAAGTTGGAAAACTTCGGTATAAAAATTTTCGACATAATACCTCAGAAACCTGATACACACATCACAATAATCAAATCACATTATACTTGACAACACACATAAACTGGGTTTATTAACAAACCCTAAACCATCAAATATAAGTTTTCCGGAAATTGTCTTTCATACAGAAATTCCAACCATACAGAGGTTTTTAAAGCCACATATACCGACTTTCTCAACATTATACATTAAAATCCTAAGAGCTGGTTTGATAAAAGAACTCTATGGACAATAGAGCCTACTACCTATTATACATCGTACCAATGAGACTGGGCCTCGTCATCAAGAGTCTACACATCTTCGTCGTCGGCATCGAGAAATACAAGCTACAGGGTCCTGTAGTGACCCAAATGATCGTAGGCAGGCAGTTGTACACGTATCCAAAAACACAGTAGGGTGTCCAACATGTACAAGCAAGGGTGAGTAACCAATATATGGATTTAACACGATAACTACATGCACGACACATAAAACAACGTATGTAGTATTAACACAGCACAATAGCCCAAGTAACATAGGACAACACACCAGGTAACAACATGTCTAATATGCATACCATAAATTGCATTATATCATATTAATCAATTAGCAGCATAAGACATCACACTAATGAGACTAGGCCTCGTCGTCAACAGTCCACACATCTTCGTCGTCGACACCAAGAAACACAAGCTATAGGGTCCCGAAGTGACCCAAAAGACCATTGAGAAGCATCTGTACAAGTATCCAAAAACATAACAGGGTGTGCAACATGTACAGGCAAGGGTGAGTAACCAATATATGGATTTAAACGCGATAACTACATGCACGACATACAAGACAACATATGAACAAATGTAGTATCAACAGCAGAAGTAACACTGGACAACACACTAGGTAACAACATGTCCAACATGCATACCATAAATCGTAATATGTCATATTAATCAATTAGAAGCATAAGACGTCTTCGAAAGAAGAATAGTGATGTACAATAAGTAAATGTAATCATCTGCAGCCATAAAATGCAGTGCGATATACATGACTCAATTCCATATGCCACAAGGGTAAACTCTGACCCCTACTCCATGGAGCTAACAAAACGTCGGAGAGAGTGAAAGGGAGGACATGTTCCGGTTAATGCCAGCCATGGGCAAGATGCTACAACATTCGTAACGTGCACGTATCTGGCTTTACGGAAACACTCTCGACCAAACATGAAGAGTACGACATCTAGTAGAGGATATCAGTGTATTGCTTGGATTCGTCACGACATAGAAGAATCACCAACTGGTCTCATGTCAGCCTTTCCAACCCTGATACCTCCAAAGACCATTTAAGATCGTCACTGTAACATTCGCACCAGCATCTAGGTGTAAGCTCAACTCCAAGGATTAAGGCCTTACAAACTCATGCAATGAAATGCCAATGCTTACACAAGGTAGATGCGATAAAGAAATGTCTATCCACCAGATAAACCTCAAGGTTCGCTAAGGTTCTCTTCCTTGGAACTATACGCGTCTTTATATTATAAAGCTTTTATCCACCGGATAAATCTCGTGATCCCTCCGGGATCGAGTCATCACAAGACTAAAACAATTGAACGACTTTTCTTGGATCCGGACCACCAGTCTGTTATCGAATTACTGTTTCAAAACCCAAAATGTTTCATGTTTGTGTTTGTGTCTTATGAATTACATCTCAAGTCCTAAGCGTTATGAAGAAGGATTGGGAATCCTCTTAGATAAGTCTTTGATCCTTGCTAAGATATTAATTCCTTGAGTTTCAAGTAATAAAATAAGTATTGATTCACTTAAGTCTTATGAAGTCATTGATGAACTAAGTCATCAATGGTATAGTGCATGGTCTTGTTCCACCATATACTATACTTAATTATCTCTTTTCTTTTACTCTAAGTTAATTACTTAACTTAGGTTTTCCATGCGTAAAACTTTACGACTTGAGTTGAAAACTCTCGATTTAAGATTTTGCAAACCAAAACCTTTCAATTGAAAACTCATTTGATTTAAAAGAACTTTGTTACTTGCTTGGGTAACACCCCCTTGGGCATTACATATTGAACACGTGCGGAATTAAATTTAAAAGAGAATTGCTAGTTGCTTTCATAAAAAGGATAATTTACTTAAGTTGGAAAACTCGGGTATAAAAATTTTCTATATAATACTTCAGAAAAGTAATACACACATCACAATAATAAAAATAACATTATACTTAACCACACACATAAACTGGGTTTGTTTACAAACACTAAACTATCACATATAAGTTTTCCTGAAATTGTCTTTCATATATAAGTTCCAAACTATACAGAGGTTTTCAAAACCCCATATACCGACTTTTTCAATTTAACCATTGAAAATCCTAAGAGCTGGTTTGATAAAAGAACTCTGCGGACAATAGAGCCTAATACCTAGTATACATCGTACCAATGAGACTGGGCCTCAACATCCACAGTCCACACATCTTCGTCATCGGCATCAAGAAACGCAAGCTACAGGGTCCTGAAGTGACCCAAATGACCGTTGAGAAGCATCTGTACACGTATCCAAAAACACAATAGGGTGTCCAACATGTACAGGCAAGGGTGAGTAACCAATATATGGATTTAAACAAGATAACTACATGCACGACATATAAAACAACATATGCACATATGTAGTATCAACATAGCACAACAACAGAAGTAACATAGGACAACACACCAGGTAACAACATGTCTAACATGCATAGCATAAATCGCAATATATCATATTAAGCAATTAGCAGCATAAGACATCTTTAAAAGCAGAAAAATGATGTACAATAAGTAAATGTAATCATCAACAGCCATTCAATACAATGCAATGTACATGACTCAATGGCATATGTCATAAGGGTAAAACTCTGACCCGTACTCCATGGAGCTAACAAATTGTAGGAGAGAGTGAATGGGAGGACATGTTCCGGTTAATGCTAGCCATGGGCAAGATGCTACAACATTCGTAACGTGCACGTATCTAGCTTTACGGAAACACTGTCGACCAAACATGAAAAGTATGGCATCTAGTAGAGGATATCTGTGTATTGCTCGGATTCGCCACGACATAGAAGAATCAACAACTGGTCTCATGTCAGCCCTTCCAACCCTGATACCTCTAAAGACCATTTAAGATCGTCACCGTAAGATTCGTACCAGCATCTAGGTGTAAGCTCAACTCCTAGGCTCAAGGCCTTACAAACTCATGCAATGAAATGCCAATGCTTACACAAAACGGATGTGATAAATCAATGTCTATCCACTGGATAAACTTTAAGGTTCGCTAAGGTTCTCCTGCTTAGGAACTATACGCGTCTTTGTATTATAAAACTTTTATCCACCGGATAAATCCTGTGATCCCTTTGGAACGATCCGGACTACTTTCAGAATTGTCGACTGTCCCCACAAACCAACAGGGGTCTTTTCAGCGTGCTTTGTCCTCACTCACACGCTTTCTGGGAGACTTCCCAGAAGGTCACCCATCTAATAAGTGCTCCAAGTCAAGCACGCTTAACTATGGAGTTCTTATGTTCTAGGCTCCTGAAAAGAAGATAAATCTTGTTGGTACAGGTAGTACCAATCAATTCTTATAAGCCTTCCTTCAATTGTACAGTCCTATACCTGCACAGCCTTAGGATTCCTTCAACTGTACAGTTCCTTAACTGCACAGCCTCAGGATCTCTCTCGTTCCGTTCATCATAAAAATGAAACAATTGAACGACTTTTCTTGGATCCAGATCACCAGTTCTTTATCGAACCACTGTTTCAAAACCCAAAACGTTTCATGTTTGTGTTTATATCTTATGAATCACATCTCAAGTCCTAAGTATTATGAAGAAGGATTGAGAATCCTCTTAGATAAGTCTTTGATCCTTTCTAAGATATTAATTCCTTGAGTTTCAAATAATGAAATAAGTATTGCTTCACTTAAGTCTTATGAAGTCATTGATGAACTAAGTCATCAATGGTATAGTGCGTGGTCTTGTTCCACCATATACTATACTTAAATATCTCTTTTCTTTTGCAATAAGTTAATTACTTAACTTAGGTTTCTCATGTGTAAAACTTTACGACTTAGAGTTGAAAACTCTTTTTTTAACCCAAATCCTTTCTATTTGAAAACACATTGATTTGAAAGAACTTTGCTACTTGATAAAGGTAAAGTACCTTAACTATTTAGAAAAGGCTTTTCCTTACTAGCTTAGTGTAAAACCATGATCTAAGCTAGTATAAAAGGAAATAGAATTTCATTTTGTTTTCCAACTATGATTCAATTAGTTTAAACTTGAGGACAAGGTCCTCCTTATACTTTGACGATAGAATGTTAAGTTAGTTTCAAAGGGTGTGACATCCCATTAATCCTAAGGTAACTTCATTTTACTTTTACTTTCATAAAATCATTTCATCCTTTTATTTTTAAAACACTTAGTTAATTGGATAAACTAGGACTAAAGTAAAAATACATTTTCACCTTAATAAAACACTTGAATGTCAAAACTCCATTTGATCTTTGGATCAAAATCACTTATTGTTTTTCTTTGAAATATATGTTATTAAAACACTTTCTTACTTTCAAAAACTTTGAATGCTCAAGAACAACTCATGTTCTTTCCTCTTTTCATGGTCATGGCCGAATGCTCCCTTACATGGGATGTGAACATTTTGCTTCACCAATTTGACAAGTCATAGCTCAAAATGCTCACAAAATTATGACAAACAACAATCATACATCATTGCATCATAATCAAGCATAAAAATTCTTACTTGATCTAGAGATCAAAGTATAGTTTTCCAACATACATGAAAACATTTCCCATCCAAGCATACATCATAATAACATATGCTAAAGCATATTAAAGCATAGACCATTATTACTATCATAACAAAGCTCAAACAGAGCTACACAAATCAATCCCGGATAACATATAGTTATCGGAAAATCCCTCAGGCAAACTCCCCTTATCCGTTGAAGTTATCCTCCGAGCAAAAGTCGTCCGATCGGCTCGCAACTTCTCCCGATTCCTCATCCGATTACTCAACCACAACTACATATACATAATCAATCCAATCATCAATATTACATAACACAAATTCTTCTAATCCTACCTATATATGGTTCGGCCATGGAGCTATAAAAATAGCTAGGGATGTCCAAAAATTCCTATCTTTTGTATTCCATCCTTACTAGGTGTGGTAAGGCTAGATCAAAGCTTATTACACCAAAAATTGACCCAAAACCCCATCCACCAACAGATGGAGGTTTTGGCTAAGAAAACCCATATGAGCTAGGAAGCTCATTTGGTTTCCAACTCTTGGATCAATGATCCTCAAGTACACACAACACTAGATTAAGTTACATTACTCAAAAATTTGAAGTAAAACTCTTGCTTTTTCAACATATAGGTTTCGGCCACTTTAAGAAGAAATGGCTAGAAAACTTATTTGATTTCATGCTCTTGGATAATAAAAGAGAATGACAAAACTAACTCATAGAAATTGGTTTGACATTAAAAGGATTTTTCTACATTTTTCTATGAATTTTCAAAGTTATGAATCAAAATTTGGATCTTCATGAATTAAGAGATTAAAGAGATGAAATAGAGAGATTAAGAGAGCTAGGATGGAGTTTATACCTCCTAGATGATGAAGCTTAAGAAGAAAACAACTTTGTTTCACCAAAAACTTCAACTTTTCAAGATCAAAGTGAAGAAATGGTTGAAGAACTATGAAGAACTTGAAGAACAAGTGAGGGAAGAGAGGAGAGAGAGAGATGGCCGAATGGCCTAGTGAGAGAGTGAGTGAGATATTTATTTTGTCTCAATGGTAAACTTGTAATTAACTAAAGGACAATTTGGTAATTTCCTTAAAAGACCAGGTGAGACGACCCCATACATATGAAGCCTTCCCATTAGTCCCAACCTCTTATTATTATTATTATTATTATTATTATTATTATTATTATTATTATTATTATTATTATTATTATTATTATTATTATTTTTATTATTATCATCTATGCCTAGTCGTATATAAGCGATAGCGTGGTAAACAGACAGCGATGTAGAAGAAAGCAAACAAAACGGCAAGCATAGAAAAAAACAATCAGAGTAAAAGCGCAATATATGCATAACTGTACAATAACATGCATAAGTTAGCCCCATCAATAGGGCACTGTACATACATATACTTACTGTTGGGTAGAAACCAAAAATAGATCAAGAGCCAAAGAAGAACACTCGGAGCTCACCAGCAACCCCCGTCCCCTCTCAAAAGATACATCAAAGCTCTCAGCTCACTCCCTAGGACGCACTGGCAGGCTCTCACCATCAGTGGTGAGGATGCCCTGAGCTACCCTGACCCTCGCCATGAGTACGCCTGTAACGCACAATCGGCTCATACTCTGACGAAGAACTAGACACCACGATCCTACGCCAGCGATAAGTCCTCAAGTACTGCTCGGTCCTTGCGCTGGCCTCGGTAGATGTAACCTCTCCTGCTGGTCACGACCGATGACTGGGGTGCCGCCCATGTGTAGTCCTGCTCCCTCTGCCTCGGAGGTCGCCACATCCTCGAAAAGGGGAGGAACTGGTAGATGCGATAGGGACCAATGATATCTACATACGGAGGTGTACCGCTCCAGAAAATCAGGCTGACTGGCCCTGTGTAGACCATAAAAAAGGCAGAGGGGTCTACCCGCCATCCCCTCTCGTCATGGTAGATAATATCAATATCGCCCAGCATCGGCATCCGCGGTGTCCCTATGATGAACGGGTGAAGTCTCGGATCCATGCTGAATCTCTATTGGCTCGTCGTCTTCAAGCGATCACCAAACAGACAACAAGTAAAAACAGAAGGGATATAAGAAATATAGCGTGTCATAAAGCAGGAAAACAACAGTAATACAATAAACACACACACAACAGGTAGCATATAACAGATATCACATTCATAACATTTACTGCATTCCAGCACACATCTCTCGAGATAGCAAATGCAAAAGACATCCATCCCATGAGTCTCACACTCAGATCAATCCTCTAGACTGGGATACTAATCCCATGTAGTATGTCGGCCGAAAAACGCACTTATGCAGGTTCCCAACTGGAACGGTTCCACACCCGAACAAGTCCACACCGGAACATGTTCTTTGTCGGAACGGAGTTAGCTTGCCCAAGAAACCGAACCGCTCGTCGTGACCAATAAGAGTGCATCCCCCTTCCACACCGGAACCGAGGTATCTCGGTCGCCTCGGAACGTTAGCTTGGAATAACTGGAAAGCTCTAGGATTAGTTGGGCAAACCGGACTGGATCTGGCGTCGCGACAGGATAGGAGCTACCTCAGCCGTCACTGTAAACTATTCCCGAGACCGGCAACATCCCCAAGGCCACTCACTTGACCGCCTCATCTACTTTCCGAACCCGCACTCAGGTACCGCTAACCTCGTATGACGTTGGCAGCCCATACTACCTGTCATAGGGCCTCGCCACTTGGCAGCTGATGGTGATATGCAACAAACATCCTCAACGGGCTTGATACCGGATCTCACGCTTAAGCTTTGAATCAGAAACAACACAATGCCACTGCATCCACACGGCCACAGTCTCGACGCCATGCGTCCACGAGCCACAGCTCAAACAAACACAGCCACAGCCTCAAGAAGTCAACATAACAGCAACGGCACAAATCCACGGTATCAACCCAACAACAACACGGCACACAGCCAAACTTATTCTACTGCATTCCGCCACAACTCTCAATATTACCGCATACAGCACGATAACAGCAGCAATATCATCAACGTGATAGCAGTAATATCAACAACATCATATAAGCAGCACATCACATATACCAAGTAGCATGTAGGCATTTAGACAGATAGCAACAACAACAATAGGCACATTCAGTCATACGATAGCAAGCATCCTCAATCAATAGTTCGCTAACCTAGGGTTTCCAACCTTAAGGGCGATAGCCCAAAGTAAGCTAAACCTAGGGTCTAGATACTTTATCATGGCTCAACCACTAGTAGGGTTAGGGCTTCCCTACGCATAGCAGAAATCACAACTACATTACTTTTGCCTTCCCGACGGCAGCAGTACTCTTTATCCCCACCTGAACAGTCGTCACGCGAATCTAGGCAATCACCGGCTCGCTCTTCCTTCCTCAATCTCACAACCCTCTCTCCAAGAACAGCCCAAGACAGCCGGGAACTTCCCCTCATAGCCGCGGCCTCAAGCTCCAAACCTTGCACCACCGCGAGCACGAACTTTGCCCTAATCACGAGCACAACACATGCACAATAGTGTTAGCCCTAGGGCAAGCGCAAAAGATTAAAGGAAAAGGTAAAAACTCTAAGAGCGCCAAGAACACGAAGAACGCGTGTTGGGGATCCGAGTTTACCTTTGGTAAATTGAAAAACCAATCCGTCAGAGTTGTAGATAACTCAGCCGCGATTACAACTGTATAGTCGGAATCGGGTTCCGGTACTTTGATTGCCTTGAAAGCAAGCTTTCTCTTTCTAAAAACCTCAGAGCCTCTCTCACTAAACCCAGAAAACTCACCAAGTTTTGTGCCAGTGAAAAGATGAAAGTGGAAGCTCCACTTATGGTTTCTGCTGTCCACGCTTAAGCGTTTATCACACTGCTTGCTTGAGCGTTGCCACGCTCTAGCGTGGGATCCATCCACGCTTGAGCGTGGAACCTCGTCCACTCTGCCTGCTCCCTGGCCTGACACGTGTCTCACACGAGTCCAAACTCAAAGCAGCTGCACATTGCACTCAGCATGCTGAAGCGTCCGCCTCTCCCACGCTTAAGCATCTCAACGTTTGAGCGTGGAGTTCTCTCACGCTTGAGCGTCAAGCTCAGCGAGAGAAGAACCTCCAGCCTTCTAACTTCCCTAGTTACTCGTTTTACGCCTTAGGCACTTCCAACCTTGTTCAAGCCTATTCCTAAGCTTCAGACTAGGTCAAAAACTAACACACAACACTTCACACAATCATCCAAAGCTCCTATCGAGATTAACCAACTCGATCAGAGTTCACAGAAAAACCGGGATGTTACACCAGGGGCATAATTGTCATTTCCCCTATAAATATCTAGATATTTTTAGAAATGTAATGATGACATTGGTGAGTCACAGGGTCAAAAGGATCATTTCATAAATTCTCAGGGGCAAAACGGTCTTCATCCTATGGCAAATAGTAATTATGAAAAAGTTCAGGGGCATTTTGGTCTTTTAGCATCCAGATATTTTCTAAACGTCATCATTACAGTGGTGAGTCATGGCACACCTTCCTAGCTGATGTGACTTCAACCTTATCCGTAGCGAGTCACTGAAATCCCGTATTCAGCTCCGTTGTTCACCCGATTTTGGTTTTCACCCGAATAACGTACGACGACTTATTTATTTTGAAAATTTTCAAAATAACCAATATCATTGGAAATAAAATATAAAAACTAATTGTTTCGTTCACGGGTCAAAATTAGGTTTTCTGATCAGTAAAATCTTACTATCAGTGAAAAGCAGACCAGGCTTCGCCCAAGCTTTTAAACCAAAATTTAACCATAGCTTCCTACGATAGCGTAGAGCATGACAATGGTCTTAGTTTATTTTAATTCACTCTCTAGACCCTTCAATAAAATACAAACACATAAATACTGTTTAATAGAAAATCAGGGTGTTACAGCTTGAAATAAAGTACCTTAAATAATTTGAAAAAGGCTTTTCCTTACTAACTTAGTGTAAAACCATGATCTAAGCTAGTGTAAAAGAAAATAGAATTTCATTTAGTTTTCAAGCTATGATTCAATTAGTTCAAACTTGAGGACAAGTTCCTCTTTATACTTGGAAGATTGAATGTTAACTTAGTTTCAAAGAGTGTGACATCCCATTCCATTAATTCTAAGGCAACTTCGTGTTAATTTTACATTCATGAAATCACTTTCATCATTTTACTTTTAAAACACTTAGTTAATAGGATAAACTATGACTAAAGTGAAACACATTTTCACCTTAGCTAAAAACACTTGACGACCGAAACCCCATTTGATCTTTGGATCAAAATCACTTCTTATTTGTTTTTGAAATACAAGTTACTAAAATATTTTCTAACTTTACAAACACATTGAATGTTCAAGAACAACTCATGTTCTTCCTTTTTCTTAAGGTCAAGGCCGAATACTCCCTTACATGGGATGTGAAGATTTTGCTTCACCAACTTGTCATGTAATAGCTCAAAAGCTCACAATATAATGATGAACAATAATCATGCATCATTCAATCATAATCAAGCATAAAAATCCTTACTGTATGGTTTTCAACATACATGAAAACATTTTCCATCCAAGCATACATCATCATAACATATGCTAAGGCATACTAAAGTAGGGACCATTATTACAATCACAACGAAGCTCAAACAGAGTTACACAGATCAATCAAGGATAACATATAGTTATCGGAAAAATCCCTCAGGCAAACTCCCCTTACCTCTTGAAGTTTTCCTCTTGGCAAAAGTCGTCTGATCGGCCCACGAATTCTCTCGATTCCTCGTCTGATTACTCAACCAAAACTACATACACACAAGCAATCCAAACATCAAATACTACACAACACAAATTTCCCTATTTTTTTGCTCTAGGGTTCGGCCATGTTGCTTTAAAATTGGTTAGAGATGTCTAAAAATTTCTATCTCTTGGATGAAGAATCTATAGGTACTCCTCACATCAAAACAAGTCTCCACACTCAAACTTGAATCAAAGATTCTTGTTTTCCCCAAATGGTGGTTTTGGCCACCCTTTAATAAACTAGGCTAGAGAAGTTACTTGATCACATACTCTTGGATTCAAAGCTCTCTAAGTGTGATAGAACTAAATCAACACTTCTTAAACAAGAAAATTGAACAAAACTTTATTGATCCAAAAAGGGGAAGATTCGGCCACTCATACCCATATGGGTTAGAGAGCTCTTTTGTTTCAAGCTCTTGGATTATGGGAAAGGGAAATGAAACTAGCTCATAGAAATTGGTTTGACTTTAAAAGGATTTTTCTACAATTTCCTATGAATTTATGAAGTTTAGGCTTCCAACTTAAACATAGCTTGAAACACATGATTCAATGGAGAAAAGATGAAGTTTGAGAGCTCAAGAATGGAGTCCATACCTCCTTGATGATGAAGGTGAGTGAGGTGATCAACTTTGCTTCTCAAAGTTCTCGAAAAATCCTTAAGAAAGTGAGAGAAAATGAAGGAGAAAGAAAGTGAAGAAAAATGTTGAAGAAGAAAGAAGTGAAGGATGAACCTCATCATGGTGGGGGTGTGAGGCATAGAGGGAGGGCAAGGAAGTCAAAAAATTTTCCACTTAAGGGCAAAAGAGTCTTTTCACACAAGGGCAAAATGGTAATTATGAAAAAGGTCAGGGATATTTTGGTCTTTTCGCGTCCAGATTTTTTGAAAATCATCATGACACTTGGCACGCATTCCTAGGTGATGTGACCTGATGTGACTTCATGATTATTCGTTAGCGGGTCCCGGTAAATCCACATCTAGCTCTGTTCGGCACCTGGTTTGAGAATTCGCCCGAATAGTTTATTATTATTCCGATTTTTAGTGCGCAAAACCAATTTTAGCAAAATTGTAGAGAATTCGATTCTAAGACCAACTGTCTCATTCACGAGTCTAAATTAGGACTTATGAGTAAAATCATACTGTTATTGCAAGAACGCAGACTGGGCTACGTTTGAGTTTTCGACCCAAAATTTAACCGTAACTCCCTACTATAGCGTAGAGCGTGACTATGGTTTCAGTTTATTTTATTTCACTCTCTAGACCCTCCAATAAAATAAAACTCATAAATACTGTTTATTAATATTTGAAAGCTTGAAAAATCGGGGTGTTACATTACTACCCCACTAAAAAAGAATTTCGTCCTTGAAATTTCGTGACTCAAAACCAGATAGGATTTCTTCTTCCCCAAGTTCCATATTGCACCCTGTAACACCCCGATTTTCACTGTCTTTATAAATCAACAAGTTATATAATTAAGTTTATATTTTATTCAAGGACTTAGAAAATGAAATAAAAATAAACCGAGATCATATTCATGCTAAACGTTATCGTACTACGATTAAATTTTGTGCTGAAAACTCAAACAGAGCCCGGTCTGTGTTTTTACACTGACAATATGATTTTAATGCTTAGGAAACCTCAGATTGACCCGTGAACGAGACAGTAAGTCTTAGAATTTAATATCCTACTGTTTTGTTAAATTTAAAAAAAATCACTTCCTGACCTTCATTCGAGCGGAAATCCTCAATCGAGTGACGAACAGAGCTGCATATGGACTTACCGGGACCCGACAACGGATAATCTTGATGCCACATCATGTCAAATCACTTGGGAAAGCATGCCAAAGTCGTCATGATGTTCGAAAATATCTGGACGCGAAATGACCAAAATACCCCTAACCTAACCTTTTTTCACTTTTACCATTTTACCCTTGAAGGAAATGACCATTTTTCCCTTAAGTGAGTTGTTTTATAGACTGGTCAGCCCCATCTCCACGCCCCAAAACAGATTGAGAGCCTTCTTCACACAGTTCATCTTCTTCCTTAGAAAAACTCCATTTTTCTCTTAAGAAAAGCTTCAAACCTTGAGAGAAAAACTTGAATCTTTGATCAATCTTCATCCTTTCTTTGGTAACATCACTTCTATGATCTCTTAGCTTCATGAATATCTTCCTATCTCAAGTTCAAATCTTGTTTTCATGAAAATCAAGTTTATGATCCAAAATTTCAAAAATTCATAGGAATTTGTAGAAAAATCCTTTTAATGGGAAACCAATTAATTTCTTTGAGCTCACTTCATCATCCTCTACCTAAACCCAAGAGCTTATGATCAAACTCTCATCCTAGCCTATTTTTCCCAAAGTGGCCGAACCCTATAGTTCTTGGTGAATCGTGTTTTTGTTCAAATTTTTGATTTCTAACTCTTGATTCCATCCTTACCTTTCCTATTGTCCTTGAATCCAAGTGATGGAAAACCAAATCAATTCCTAGCCTAGTTTCCCCCTTCATGTCCGAGACCTTCATGTGAAAAATCGTGCGTTATGTTTCATACTTTTGGGTATTAAGACTTGTCTTAGTGTTACCTAAGCTTATGAACCAACCATCCAAAAGTTTGGAACCAAATAAGATCCCTAGCCTTTTTATCTTTTCTTGGCTGAACCTTGGACC
The DNA here is from genome assembly GCA_039655645.1 of Ammopiptanthus mongolicus. NCBI lineage: Eukaryota > Viridiplantae > Streptophyta > Magnoliopsida > Fabales > Fabaceae > Ammopiptanthus > Ammopiptanthus mongolicus. The sequence continues at coordinate 63,797,005 of CM077347.1, read as the reverse complement.
TTTTTGGGGAAGAAAATTTATGTTTTGATGTTGTAACCTTGTGTTGATTGTTGTTTGAATTGATCGTGTTTGATTGTTTTAGGCGACGCGGACGAAATCAGAGTCGGAGCCGGAGCCGAGAATTGTTCGAGTTTTGATTGAGCAACTTAGAGAGGTAAAGGGAGGTATTTCATTATTGAGTTTGGTAGCCTCATGGCAATTGATTGATTGATGTGTTATGCTTGAATTAAGATTTGATATCTATATATACATATACTTATATCCTGGATTGGTTGAAAACTATGTGATTGTATATGATTGAGTTTTGAATATGAATTGTGGCATGGATGCCTTTATTGAGATATATGTTATTGTTGAATTGATATATATATATATATATATATATATATATATATATATATATATATATATATATATATATATATATATATATATATATATATATATCCTGGATGAGCATAAGACTGGCTATGACTCGATAAAAGAATTAAAATACTCGAAAACCGAAATCAAAGTTTTGAAAACCGAGTTTAGGTTGGAAAAACATGTTGCTTTTCAGGAAAAGTAACCCTTCCTTTTGAAAAGTTATGCTCTTTTGAAAAGGAAAAAGTGATTTTGTGGAAAGTTGTGCAAAGCGGGTTTTGTTTCAGAACAGAGTTTCAAAAAGACGTGGAACCTTAGAAAACGTTTTTTGTTTACGAGAAAGTATTTTTCCCGGAAAATGTTCTCTTTGAAAAAGAAATGTTTTAGTTCCAGAACAATAAAAGTGTTTTGTTTTCCAAAGTTGTTTTGAGAAAATAAGACCGAAAAGGAAAAACGAGGAATCTTTTGAGACGAACGCAAACCTAGTGACCGAGACATCGGACTAGTGTTTTGTGGATTGAACACTCGGACTTCGCGTCCTGTGCTTTGTTTTGAATGGGCTTAATGTCCTCTAAAACGATTCGTGGGCTATATGCCTCGACAAATGAAAGAATGAACGAAAAAAAAAACAGAAAACTTTCTGTGTACATGCATGAACTGGCAGACGTGCTATTTGAAAACGTGCTACAACTTACGTAGTTGAGAATTCAGCCAGTTAAGACCACTGGGTCTACTGGGGCATTCTGTGTTCGAAACTCCACAAGTGGCCAGTGGCATTGCAACCCCGTGCCGTGGTAAATCGGTTGTCAGACACAAATGAACTCAATCAGAGACTGGACTATTCAGCATATGGTTATGACGTATTTCCCTGGAACAATTGGAGTTCAGACCTAAATTGAGAGGCCGATTCATGAGAACAATTGTGTTACGGGTGTATTTGCGGCCTATCGCTCGATGAAGGGTAGTAGGAATCTCCGGAGTACATGAATTAGAAAGATGATATTGAAGTCTCATGCATTATTATAACTCATGATAGTGTTTGAGATATTGTTTCATATGAATAACTGTTATTATAACTGTATTTATGTGTGACTGTAAATGTTGTTTGTCGCTTGTGGGGTTATTGTGATAAACTTATATATGAGTATCTCACCTTTGCCTGTACATGTTAGACACCCTGTTGCGTTTTTGGAACACATGTACAGATGTTGATCGTAGGTTCCTGCAGACACATGAGGACTCGGATGACAGAACCTTTTGAAGGAGCTGACTTTAGGGTTGTATCCCAATGGCTACTTTTTTGGCTCGACCAGCTTAGGAGTCTATCTTTTTGAAGCAGTCTTATATTATTTGCTACACGTATATTGAACTTATGTCTTGAGTCTGTAATAAGATATATTAGCCCTGAATTTATGACATAATAATAATAATATTAGTATGAATCTGAAATGTTGAAGTATGTTTCATAGTTTATTTCTTTGTCTTGAGTTTGAATTGGCTATGCATGCAGAAAATTTTGTAGACCCGCGTTTTCGAACGTAGTTACTTAATTAAAGTATTTTCCGAAAGCAACCTGCGTTTGTTTTTCGTTATGTTTTCCGCAATTAGAGTCCGAGTATGTAGCACCCGAGGGGGGTGTTACACACCCTGTACGTAATCCTTCCCTAGGTAACATTCGTAACCTAATAGCAAACTTCATATTTATCCTCCATTCGATTTACCGTAGAAAAATAAAAAATCAAATCGTTTCTCCTTTATCCAAACTCCTTCTTCTTAATACCTTACCTTAATTTCTCCACATGTGAGAAATATAATTAAAGCTTAACCACTTTTCTTCTAATATTAATCCATTCAAAAAATCTATCTCCGACATCTTTAACTCTTACTGTTAACACCAACATTTAAACTATGATACATATTTCTTTTGCAACACATCCATCAGTTTCAACCCAAGATATCCAATCTTAGTCTTAGTTCCTTTTGAACTTAGTCCACTTCTCCAATTTACATCATAATTATGAATCTCAACCTTAAAGAACAAGATTGCACCTCTTAATGCAACTACAACTAAAAAGAAATCACATCGGGTAGAATTATCCAAATTCATAAGTCTTGAACTTTTATAACAACTTAGTTTTACTCAGGAACTTCTCTTTTCTGCTTATATTCAGCTTAGGTAAAACTGCTAAGAACACTTTCTTATAAGTCTTCAAACTCATACAATCCATCTTAACCTTATACATTGATCATTACCCTAGGTCTCCCAACCAGTATTGACTTATAGTAATTGTCTCACTTACTGAGATTGATCTTAAAGATTCACATCTTATCAATCACAGCTGTACCTCAACAAAACTCCCATCACTTGTTGTCTATCCTGCTAAAAGGATGTTCGCAGTTAGCTACTACACTTACTGTCTTGTTCGCAGTTAGCTACTACACTTGCTCCTAACCAACCTTCCACTCGTTATGTTTTCCTTGATTAGTTAAACTCGATCTCTACTCTGTCCTTGAAGATTAAGGAAAGAAATTTTCAACATAGGAAATTTTCCTGGTCTTACTCTCATAAGAAAGTATACGGGAGAATCTTTACCACTCTGAAAAGAATGCAGGAATATCCAGTATGTAAAAAGATTCTTCAATAGGTTCGTGAGTGTAAAAATGCATAGCTAATACATGTTTACAACCATGACTCTAATAAAGTTCCTTCTTTCATAAGAATCTTCCAGCGAATTTGGGAATCAAAAGATGAACAGTTTCGAACGCCAAGAGGATTCATTTTTAAAGCAAGGAATTTGCAAAACGATAATTTCAAAAGTAGGATAGTCTGGCCAAAAATCAGACTGGATCACATTTACCAAATGTAAAAGTGATTAGACTACGTTTCATCAAGAAACTTCCAGTATCAAGTAGTCATTTGTGTTACAACTCATGAAATAGTCATAACGAATCTTTCAATGAAATAATATGAAAATGTCCAGACCAACGGACACTATTAAACCAATCCACTCAAATGTCTAATACACTGAGGATTATGTAGGAGTGTGAGCACAAATGCTCCTTTGGGATCAGGCAACACTAACACAGGTGAAGTAGTCAACCTTCTCTTTAATCCTTGAAAATTTTCCTCGCATGCTTCAGTCCAAGTCCTCGAAAGTTGAAAGTATCGAAACAAAGAGTCAACAACATCTTCAGATAGTTGTTGTTGTAAGCGAGTCCAAACTTATCTGTCTTACTTATCTACATCGGCCACCGTCTTAAGTTCTCTTAACGAGATACTACTCCTATCTCTGTAAGGTCCATTGTAATTCTTTCCCCTACGGATACCAGTTCTAAGGACATCCATTCTATATCCAAAATTCATACTTCCATTCTTGTTCACTCAGTCTCTGATAATTCATAACCTTCGAAAAAGTTGTACTTGGGTATTATACATACTTTTCACCATCATCAACTTGGACTACAAGTCTACCCAAAATGCATAACCATCAATCTGGCCTAGTGGAGACAAATGCCTTATCCATCAAATCAACAAACATCAGAGATTCTAATGATTTCTTAAACATATTATCAGAAGAAACTTCACATGATTATCACACTTCGAGGGAAATCATCGTTGAACTATCATCAGGCTCCTAAGTCTTCTTTTCTCAACATTATAGGATTATCTATCCTTTCAAACAAAGATCCTCATTAGGTGTAACTAACTCTAGAAACTCCAATAATATCAGCTTATTCCAGTGATTACAGCTCCTTCTACTGTCAACAAGCTATGGGGTGGTTAGTGCGACAACTTATCATCGAGTATTTGGAAAACTATCACTATTGTCTAGGCTAACTTAAATCATATGGTTAAACCAACATCGAATCATCACAACACAGTTATACAATTTCTCACTGTTCAAATCATGAAGTTTTCATTCTCCTATTCTATGCCCATGACTTAGGCGGTCGTCTAAAAATACGAGGGAATTAGTAACTTCTTAGTGGTTTTCTAATAGATTTATGCGTCTGAGAATGCTCGAGCTCATAATCACCGTCACATCTTTTCTCAAGGTCCACTAAGGTCTTACTACACTTCCACTGCTCTACCTAGATTCCATTCCAGTTTTTCAACTCTATTAGCGAGTATGTCGTTATCTTACCATTCCTTTAGTCGCTTACTAGCTACCTATGCCTCTACTTTAAAAGATTTTGGTATTCTTAGACTTGTCTAAGGCACACTCGTTCAAATTTCTGACACATCTCAAAAGGATAACGACGTGTCAACATGAATACAAGTACTATTTACTGAACATGAGTTCTGACAAGGCCTCAACCCGATTAGAACCCATCAAAACACACATGCTTGTGTGTCAACACACATTGTTTCGACAAGGAAAAAATTCAATCAAGTTCATCCAAAGATCACACAACAAAACAACAACAGACCTATTCCCCAAGGTTCTCGAAAGATTCGACCAACTCTGATACCAACTTATGTAACACCCCCCATGGGCATTACATCTTAAACACGTGCGGAATTAAATTTAAAAGAGAATTGCTCGTTGCTTTCGGAAAAGGATAATTTACTTTAAGTCAGAAAACTCGGGTGTAAAAATTTTCGGCATAACACTTTAGAAACGTGATACACACATCACAATAATAAAATCACATTATACTCAACGACACACATAAACTGGGTTTATTCATAAATCAATTTACCATCACATATAAACTTTCCTGAAATTGTTTTTAATACAGAAGTTCCAAACTATACAGAGGTTTTCAAAACCACATATATCGAATTTCTCAATTTAAACATTGAAAATCCTAAGAGCTGCATTGATGAAAGAACTCTATGGAAAATAGAGCCTACTAGCTAGTATACATCGTACCAATGAGACTGAGCCTCGTCGTCAACAGTCCACACATCTTCATCATCGACATCAAGAAACGAAAGCTATAGGGTCCCGAAGTGACCCAAAAGACCGTTGAGAAGCATATGTACACGTATCCAAAAACACAACAGGGTGTCCAACATGTACAGGCAAGGGTGAGTAACCAATATATGGATTTAAACGCGATAACTACATGCACGACATACAAGACAGCATATGAACATATGTAGTATCAACAATAGAAGTAACATAGGACAGCACACTAGGTAACAATATGTCCAACATGCATACCATAAATCGCAAAATGTCATATTAATCAATTAGCAGAATAAGACGTCTTCGAAAGCAAAATAGTGATGTACAGTAAGTAAAAGTAATCATTAGCAGCCATGCAATGCAATACGATGTACATGACTCAATGCCATATGCCACAAGGTAAACACCCTTACTCCATGGAGCTAACAAAACGTCGGAGAGAGTGAATGGGAAGACATGTTCCAGTTAATGCCAACCATAGGCAAGATGCTACAACATTCGTAACTTGCACATATCTAGCTTTACGAACACAATCTCGACCAAACATGAAAAATACGGCATCTAGTAGAGGATATCAGTGTATTGCTCGGATTCGCCATGACACATAAGAAACACCAAATGGTCTCATGTCAGCCCTTCCAACTCTGATACCTCCAAAGACCATTTAAGATCGTCACTGTAAGATTCGCACCGCAATCTAGGTGTAAGCTCAACTCCTAGGCTCAAGGCCTTACAAACTCATGCAATGAAATGCCAATGCTTACACAAAGCAGATGTGATAAAGAAATGTCTATCCACAGGATAAACCTCAAGGTTCGCTAAGGTTCTCTTCCTCAGGAACTATACGCGTCTTTATATTATAAAACTTTTATCTACCGGATAAATCTCGTGTTCCCTCCGGGATCGAGTCATCACAAGACTGAAACAATTGAACGACTTTTCTTGGATCCGGACCACCGGTCCGTTTTCGAACTACTGTTTCAAAACCCAAAATGTTTCATGTTTGTGTTTGTGTCTTATGAATTACATCTCAAGTCCTAAGCGTTATGATGAAGGATTGAGAATCCTCTTAGATAAGTCTTTGTTCCTTTCTAAGATATTAATTCCTTGAGTTTCAAGTAATGAAATAAGTTTTGATTCACTTAAGTCTTATGAAGTCATTGATGAACTAAGTCATCAATTGTATAGTGCATGGTCTTGTTCCACCATATACTATATTTAATTATCTCTTTTCTTTTACTCTAAGTTATTTACTTAACTTAGGTTTTCCATGCGTAAAACTTTACGACTTGAGTTGAAAACTCTCGATTTAAGACTTTGCAAACCAAAACCTTTCTAATTGAAAACTCATTTGATTTAAAAGAACTTTGTTACTTGGTTGAAATAAAGTACATTACTAATTTGAAAAAGGCTTTTCCTTACTAACTTAGTGTAAAACCATGATCCAAGCTACTGTAAAAGAAAATAGAATTTCATTTAGTTTTCAAACTATGATTCAATTAGTTCAAACTTGAGGACAAGGTCCTCTTTATACTTGGAAGATTGAATGTTAACTTAGTTTCAAAGAGTGTGACATCCCATTAATCCTAAGGTAACTTCATATTAATTTCGAATTTTTAGTGCGCGAAACCAATTTTAGCAAAATTGTAGAGAATTCGATTCTAAGACTAACTATCTCGTTCACGAGTCCAAATTAGGTCTTCTGAGTAGTAAAACATACTGTCAGTGGAAAAACGCAGACTGGGCTCCGTCTGAGTTTTAGACCCAAAATTTAACCATAACTCCCTACGTTAGCATAGAGCGTGACTATGGTTTCAGTTTATTTTATTTCACTCTCTAGGCCCTCCAATAAAATACAAACTCATAAATACTGTTTATTAATATTAGAAAGCTTGAAAAATTGGGATGTTACTGAGGAGCCAAGATTTTCCTTCCATTTGTTTCAAATCAAGGTTATGACATTAACCATAAATAGAAAAAGTGTTTTAACCAATTCTGTAACACCCCCTCGGTGCTACGTCTCAAACTCGATGCAGAAAACATAATCAAATAAAAGCGTTGGTTGCTTTCGGAAAATACTTTAAGTAAATAACTATTTTCAAAAAAGTGAGTCTAAAAATTTTCTTCGCGATATAATAATTAAAGTACAGGAAAGATGTAATAAACCGCGTAACGTACACCAATACTAAACTTCCATAACGAAAATAAACATAAGGGTATTAATGTCGGAGCATACAAGTTTTCTACAAAAAGAGTTTTAAACTAGTAGTAGAAATCCTGGTCTACTATCACAAGGTACAGACTTTAAAACATTAGGTCGACATAAATACAGCAGATAAGATACAACTGCTTCAAAAAGTAAGACTCTATTATTGGTCGGGGTAAAAGTAGCCATTGGGGAAACCCCAAAGTCAGTTCCGATTTCTAGAGGATTTCGAAGGGATCCTCCTTATCTTTATCTTAATAGGACTCCGTCGTCAGAGTCCTCAACTGTCCGAGGGGACCTCTGGGCAGCATCTGTACACGTATCCAAAAACACAACAGGGGGTCTAACATGTACAGGCAAAAGTGAGATACTCATTTCACAAGTTTATGACGATAGCCGCACAAGCGGCAAACACAACATACATCCACATATAAATATAGTTTTATTAACAGATATTCATATAACATAATATCTCAGACATCATCATGAGTTATAATAATGCATGAGACTCCAATATCATCTTTCTAGTTCATGTTCTCCAGAGATTCCTAACTTCCCTTCATCGAGTGCTAGGCCATGAATACTGTTGGGGTAAGCCCTAGTGGCCAATCTATTTTGAATAGATAATCATTTGTATCGTGACTTTGATCATATATTTGATATATGTATAAGGCATTTATTTATTATGTTATATTTTATGATCATATTTATAGCATAATAAAGTCCTTAGAATAGGTAGTTCATTTAATGGAACGTCAAGTATGACTTGACCGTGAGATGCCATTAAATTATAGAACACTATTCTTAAATATCCATAGTCAAGTATTATTATTAATAAGTACAATAATAATACATTGAGACTATTATGTGAGTGTACTGATGACCACATCTCACGGGTCATAGATATAAGATATCAAGTCTTCACATAGGTATAAATATTAGTGGAATATTTATACTGGAGTGACCCGCTATGAGAACGCTGCATAATAGTTATGTAAGTGTCATAAGCGATTCTCATGGTGACCATAGTGAAGTAGTCCTTCGACTTGAAGTCACTACGATTCCTAACATATGTAGTTGTAGGCTTTAATACTATTAAACGTTGTCTGTAACAGGACAACTATAAAGATAGTTATTGGGTCTGCAATGAAACATGTTGAGGAATGTGAGTGATATAGACATGATTCGTCACTCCTACATAACAGGAGTAATGTCTATAGGCCTCTTGATGGTATGCGATGTAGAAATGCATGGCCATGCTAAGGTGAAAAAATATGAGATATTGGGCCCACATGATCATACGTCAATTACTAGATCAAGAAATAAATAATTGGACTTAACAAGGATGACACATTTATACCTTGTGTTCAACTAAGACATTGAGACGAAAGGACGTTGACTTCACATTATATATGGTTACAACAAGGTTTTAATTGTATCACCAATATTCTAATTAATTGGGTAGCAATGATGTATTGCTAGATGACGCTCATTGTTTATAATATTAATTGATTATTAATATGATTAATTATAATTAATATTGTTGTCAATTAATTGAGAACCTATAGGGTCATACGCATAGAGCAAATGTTCAGAGAATTAATTTAATCGATTAATTAAATATGATTTAATTAACAATTAAATGGGATTGATTTAATTGATTGATTAAATATGATTTGATTAATAATTAAATGGGATTGATTTAATTGATTGATTAAATATGATTTGATTGATAATTAAATGAGGATAAGTTTAATTGATTAATTAAATATGATTTAATTAATAATTAAACATTGGGCCTGTAGTGTACAATGGCCCAAGTGGGTTAGGTTAAGTGAGTGACAACTATTAGTAAGCTGTGCACGTCACTTAAGCAACGCACAACACAGAGCACTCATAACGGCCGCTATACATCCTTGACAGCACGCCCTCTTTTCTCTCTTTGTGTATCGTGCCTCTCCCAATCCTGATAGCTAACACTACGCTATCTCTGACGTTGGTTTGCTCGCGTGGACTTAGTAGAGGTATTGCTATTTTGCAATACTGGTGATAGAGAAGCCTTTTCTTATAGTGGTTATGGCTTGGCAGTTATCGTAATCTCGCGATCCGAGATTCGTTAACCGTTGGATCAGACTGATTTTTGGATAGCAGGTTCGTGACATGTGGTTCTACATCTTCACCGTTCAATTTTACGATACGAGATCTGGAGCGAAAGTTATGAGCATCGTAAGTATCAGCGTTTTTGGCTAACCGGTGTTGTTGGCGCGCTCACAGTGTTCGCAGTAAAGCTACGCTTCAAGAGGTAAACACAATATCCTTGTGATTCATGTGCAATACGTGGTCTTTTAATAAAGGGGTTTTTCCCGCTCAAGAGGTTTTTATAAATTGTTTTCAAAAAATTATCTCTCTTGAAACCCCAACAAATACTCCTATAACACAATTGTTCTCATGATTCGGCCTCTTAATTTAGGTCCGAACTCCAATTGTTCAAGGGTATCACGTCTCAACCATATCGTGAATAGTCCAGTCTCTGATCGATTTTATCTGTGTTAGGCAGCCGATTACCACAGCACGGGGTCGCGATGCCTCGGCCTCTTGTGGAGTTTCGAACATAGGATGTCCTTATAGACCTAGTGGTCTTAACTGGCTCATATTCTAAACCATAATGGATTGTTGTTCGATTTCTTAGCACGTCTGCGGATTCATGTATGTACACAAAAAGTGTTCTGTTTTCTTTTTCGTTCATTCTTTCTTGTCAAGGCTCATAACTCATGACTCATTTTAAAGGACATTTAGCCCGTTCATTCAAAACACAAGACACGTAGTCTGAGTGCTCAGCTCACAAAACACTAGTCCGACGTCTTGGTCACTAGGTTTGCAGACTTCACAAAGTGAAAGGGTAATCACCATTTTTCTTCTGGGTCTTGTTCTTGTATATAAAACTTGGAAAACAAAACTCAACCACATTGTCATGAATTAAAGCATTTTCACAAAAGAAGCTATTTTCAAGAAATCTCTTTTCTTTATAAATCTATTTTCTAAAGATTTCGGCATCTGAAAACATTTTTCGAAAAAGAAAACATTTGAATGGACTTTCAACAAAAGAACTTTTTATTTTGAAAGGATCTAACATTTTTTTTAAAAAAGTTCTTTCCTTGATAAGACAAAACTATTATCAAGATTTTTCTTTGATTTCAGAATACATTTTAAAACTTTGATTAAGGCTTTTAAGCGTTTTAATCTTCATTATTAAGCTATAGCCAAGGTTATGCTCTAAACCAATCCAGTCAAAACTACAATCCAAGATATACATATATAAGCGTCAAATCTTAAGCCAACATCATACATATGTCACAAACTCGATGTCCCGAACTGGCGGTAAACCTGGTACATCTTCAGGAAAGACTTCCGGAAACTCGTTCACGATAGATACGCGCTCTAAGACTAGGTCACTCTTGACCTCCAAAGAAGATAGTAACATGTATTCCTTGAGCTCCTTCTCTCAAAGAAGGGTTTACTTGGTTGGCAGTCCAAAAATCCAGAATTCCCAAAACTAAGAAAGATTAAGGTTTTATTTGCATCGTTAACAAGATATGGTTACAAGATAACCAATCCATCCCTATGATCACATCCATTTGCAAAAGAGGCAAACAGATCAAATCGATCAAAAACGTTCTATCTTTTACAGAAATAGATCAGTTCAATCAAACTTTCGCAGTTATAACAGGCTTTGCAGTAAGTGTAGAAATTACCAAATCAAAAGGTAAAGAAACACATATAATCTCAAAAGGTTCACGCAGTCATATGCGATAAAGGAATACGTTGCGCCTGAATCAAATAGCACAATTAAGGTTTTACCTTCCGTGACGTACTGACCGTGAATCAAATCTTCATTTTGAGAAGTCTCAGCACCATCCCTAGTATAAACTCTACTCATTGCCTTAGGCTTCGCTGCTTGCACATCGTTGATAGAATGTCCAGCTCTTGATTGAACACAGTTGCATGAAATATGCCCCGGCTTCCCACACCTGAAGCATATGATCCCTTTGATTAAACATTCTCTGGTGACATGATTATTTTTGCCACACTTCATACACATCTTTGGGGCATTTCCCGAATAAATAATACCCCCACTGCGTCTTCCTATAGAACGTTGTTGTTGACCCCGCTGTTTTGAATATGGTTTCCACTATGACCTATTATCACGACCATTGGTGCCTTTATGGAACCTAGTTGGTCCAGAGTGACGTTGCCTTCCTTCACGAGTCTTCATCAGATCTTCGATTAGGAAGCATTCATCTATCAACACCGAGAACTCTTTGACCTCGAGAGGTAGCACCGCTCCTTGAATCTCGTCCCTTAAACCCTCTTCGAACTTTGCGCACTTCCACTCCTCATCGGGATGAAGATGGAAATACCTCGAAGACTTCAGCAGGGACTCAAAACAATCAGCATATTCTTTGACAGACATTTCTTCTTAACGTAGCTGCAGAAATTCCATATCGTTCAACTCGTCTTGCACCCGTCGGAAATACTAGTTTTGAAGAAATCTACGAGTGACAACTTACAAGAAAGCAAATGCATCACTATCCCGCCCAATATCACTCCTCTTCAGAAACAATGATGCAGAGAATGACAAACAATTGTTGTCTTCCTTACATAAACACAACACAAGGAACAAACAACACAAAAGGATAGACCGAAGTCATCATCCTCTCCAACATTGTTTTCTCTAAGAAAGAATAGCACAGAAAAACAATCAGAGAAAACACAACACAAACAAAACAGACCATAACCTACAAACCCCAAAAATACTCGGTCAGCTCTGATGCCAAATAATGCAACACCCTTTTCCGAGTGTCACATTCCCGAACGTTTATAAGGCCGAAAATATTTATTAATGCGGAAAATACGATTTTTTTTATTTTTTTATTTTCACAAAGATGTAATGGGATTAGTAAAGGTAAATAATACTAATAAATGAACTTAGGTTCACCATGCATTGCTAGAACATACTGTATGATAAATACAGAAATAGAAATAATACTATATACAGACATAGGACTAATGTATAACTGACATAAGAATAAAATAAGTACTAGGAGTCGTAGCTCCCAAAAGGTATTACAGATACTGACACAGTCTGGCCAAGACAAAACTAAACAGCAAAAGGAGTCCACCTCCGAACTCAAAGGAACTGCTGAACCGAACTGTCGTCACGTCCATCTGCTCAAGCAGCAACAGCAATACTAGTAAGAAAATATACAGATATGGGTGAGATTCCCGTTCATTAACACAACAAAATAGCAGAAGTAAAAACGGGACGACTCACCAGGTAACAACATACCCAACATGCTTACTATAGATTTTAATATAAATCATGTTAAACAGTTAACAGCATAATATAAGGCATTCTCAAAAACAGGACATCGATGTTCAACAAATAAATGAAATCATCAACAGCCATGCAATGCAGTGCAATGTACATGACTCAATGCCTCATGCCACAAGGGTAAAACTCTGACCCCTACTCCATGGAGCTAACAAAACGTCGGAGAGAGTGAATGGGAGGACATGTTCCAGTTATTGCCAGCCATGAGCAAGATGCTACAACATTCATAACGTGCACGTATCTGGCTTTACGGTAACACTGTCGACCAAACATGAAAAGTACGACATCTAGTAGAGATATCAGTGTATTGCACGGATTCGCCACGACATAGAAGAATCACCAACTGGTCTCATGTCAACCCTTCCAACCCTGATACCTCCAAAGACCATTTAAGATCGTCACCGTAAGATTCGCACCCGCATCAAGGTGTAAGCTCAACTCCTAGGCTCAAGGCCTTACAACTATGCACATGAAATGCCAATGCTTACACAAAGCAGATGCGATAAAGCAATGTCTATCCATTGGATAAACCTCAAGGTTCACTAAGGTTCTATTTCTTAGGAACTATACGTGTCTTTGTTTTATAAAATATTTATCCATCGGATAAAACATTTATCCATCGGATAAATATCTCGTGATTCCTTTGGAATGATCCAGACTACTTTCAGAATCGCCAACTGTCCCCACAAACCAACACGAGTCTTTTCAACGTGTTTTGTCCTCACTCACACGCTTTCTAGGAAACCTCCCAGAAGGTCACCCATCCCATAATTAATCCAAGTCAAGCACGCTTAACTATGGAGTTCGTATGTTCTAGGCTCCCAAAAAGAAGATAAATCTTGTTGGTATAGGTAGTACCAATCAATTCTTATATGCCTTCCCTAGCTATACAGTCCCATACCTGCATATCCTCAGGATTCCTTCCACTGTACAGTCCCATAACTACACAATTTTAGGATCTCTCTCTCATTCCGGTTATCACAAGACTGAAAAAGTTGAACGATTGACCTGGATCCGAATCACCGGTCCGTCATCGAACTACTGTTCCAAAACCCAAAACGTTTCATGTTTGTGTTTACGTCTTATGAATTATGTCTCAAGTCCTAAGCATTATGAATAAGGATTGAGAATCCTCTTAGATAGATCTTTAATCCTTTCTAAGATATTACTCCTTGATTTTCAATTAAGGAAATAAGTGCTGATTCACTTAAGTCTTATGCAGTCATTGATGTACTAAGTCATCAGTGGTATAGTACATGGTCTTGTTCCACCACATACTATCCTTAATTCTCTCTTGTCTTCAACTCTAAGTTAATTATTTTAACTTAGGTTTTTTAGTATAAAACTTTACGATTTTGAGTGGAAAACTTTCTTTGTAAAACAAATTCTTTTACCGTAGGGCGAACATCAGTTTTGCGTCACAAGGCTGAGAGCTGTATTTGCTCCTCATAAAGACCCTCTGTATTCGCGAGGCGAAGATTGTCTCGTGTCGCGAGGCTGAGAGCTGTATTCCATACAGGCCTTCTTTATCGCGGGGCGAGGATTGTCTCACATCGCGAGGCAGAGAAGCTATATCTTACTGCTCGGGTTAGCTTTCTGTCTCGCGTGGCGAGAATGGGTCCGCTAGGCAAATGCCCTGTTTTTCCCTTTTCCATATCTTCCTCATTATTTCTCTTTTTGAAGCACTTGGTTGAATTAATGGCCTATGGCTAAAGTAAAAGAGGTTTTCCACTTTGGTGACACACTTTAAAAGTTGAGACTTCATTTGATCTTTGGATCAAAAATCACTTTTTGTTTTTCATTTGATCTTTGGATCAAAATCACTTTTTATTTTCCTTTGAAACATAGGTTTTTGAAAATACTTTTCTTAATTCAAGACTTTGATAGATCAAGATCAAAACATGTTCTTATGTTTCTTGTTACTAAGACCACAAGCCTACTCCAATGAAAAGTGGAGACTTTGCTTCCTCAACCAATGCAAATTATAGCTTAAAATACTCACATGATTATGACAAACACAATCACACATCATTGCATCATAATCAAGCATAAATAACATCATTGCATCATAATCAAACATAAAATCCATACTTGATCTAGAGATCAAAGTAGTTTTTCAACATACATGAAAATGTTTTCTCATCTAATCAACATCATCAAAACACATGATAAGGCATACAAAGCATAAACTACAATTAATACACTTTGTTCTCCAAGAGAACCAAATTAAATGGTGAACCCAAACCAAAGGGTTTCACCCACACATAAAGTAAACAACCATCTTCACCACCACCATTTTGGCGTGATGAGGTTCACCCCCATACCTGTTGATGAGCAGATATCCAGATCAAAGTCGGTTGATCGGTTTGTGAACCTCCTGATACTCGTTACCAACTACAAACGGCACAACAATCAAACATTAAACAAAAAAAAAAAAAAAAAAAAACAAATCTCAACTACTTTTAAGCAAATAGGTTTCGGCCACTACGTGGAAAAAGGGTTAGAAATTGATTTGGTTTTCCATTACTTGGATTCAAAGACAATAAGAAAGCTAAGGATGGAATCAAGAGTTAGAAATCAAAAATATGAGCAAGACACTATTCATCATCACTATTTAGGGTTTGGCCATATTGGGGACTAAGAGCTATGATGAGAGTTGAATCATGAGCTCTTGGGTTTAGGTAGAGAATGATGAACTGAGTTCAAAGAAATTGTTTTCCCATTAAAAGGATTTTTCTACAATTTCCTATGAATTTTCAAAGTTTTGGATCTAAGAATGGATTTTTATGAAAATGGGTTTTGATCATGAGATTGAGAGAGATTCAAGAAGCTAGGAGATCATAAAAGTGATCTTACCTAAGAATAGATGAAGATTGATCAAAGAATCAAGGTTTTCTCACAAGTTTTCAAGCTTTTTCTCAAGGATCAATGGTGGTTTTCTCTAAGGTTGAAGATGGGTGCTCTTGAAGGGCTGAGCTGCGTGAATGGGGGCTGGAATGGGGCTGTTCAGTCTTTTAAAAAACTCACTTAAGGGTAAAATGGTCATTTGCTTCAAGGGTAAAATGGTAAAAGTGTAAAAGACTAAGGTTAGGGCGTTTTGGTAATTTCGTGTCCATATTTTTCTGACCGTCTTGATGACTCTGGCATGCTCTCCCAAGTGTTACAACATGATGTGATATCAGATTATCCGTTGTCGGGTCCCGGTAAGTCCCTACGCGGCTCCGTTCATCACCCGATTGAAGATTCCGCTCGAACGGAGGTCAGGAAGTGATTTTTTTTGAAATTTTTGTGAAATTTATCCAAAACGTAGAGAATCAAATTGTAAGACTAACTGTCTCGTTCACGGTCCATCTGAGGTCTCCTGATCAGTAAAATCATACTGTTTTGTAAAAACGCAGACCGGACTCCGTTTGGGTTTTCGACTCAAAACTTAATCGCAGCTTCCTACGATATCGTTGAGCATGACTATGGTCTCGGAATATTTTATTTCCATTCCTAAGACCTCGAATAAAATACAAGCATTAAAATACTGAAGAATTAGAAAACGTGAAAATCGGGGCGTTACATTCCTACCCCTCTTAAAAGAATTTCGTCCTCGAAATTTTGTGACTTAAAACTAAACAGGATTTCTTAATCCTCATGTTCCACATGGTACCCCGTACGTAAACTTTCCCTAGGTAACACTGTAACCTAATGACAACCTCATACATTGATCCTTATCCTAGGTCCTCCAACTACCATTCTGCCTTGATCAATACTCGGCTCATAGTAATTGTCTCACTTTCTCAGATTGATCTTAAAGATTCACATCTTATCAATCACAACTATTTCTTCAACAAAACTTCCATCACTTCTTGTCTATCCTGCTGAAAGGATGTTCGCAGTTAGCTACTATACTTACTCCTAACCAATCTTCCCAAAGATCAAAACGTCCTTCTTGCTCGTCCACTTGAGTTAAGGATGATCATTTGAACTCGGTCGCTGAAGATTAAGGAAAGGAATTTTCAACAAAAGAAATTTTTCCTGGACTTGGTCGCATGAGAAAGTATACAGAAGAATTTTACCAATCTGGAATGAATGCAGGAATATCCGGTATGCAAAAAGATTCTTCAATAGGTTCGTGAGTGTAAAACTGTATAACTAATACATGTTTACATCCATGACTCTAATAAAGTCCCTTCTCTCATAAGAACCTTTCAATAAATTTGGGAATCAAAAGATAAACAGTCTGGCCAAAAATCAGACTGGATCACCTTTACCAAAGGTAAAAGTGATTAGACTAAGTTTCATAAAGAAACTTCCAGTATCAAGAAGTCGTTATGTTATAACTTGATACGACCCTCCTCTGTTAGAAGGATAATCCCATTAGTCCCAACGTCTTATTATTATTATTAACTATGCCTAGCCGTATATAAAGCGATAGCGTGGTAAAACAAACCGGGTTGAGGCAACTAAACAACGTAAACATGAACGACAAGCATGGCAAACGACAATCAGAGTATAAAGCACAAAATATATATATATACATAACTGTACCGTAACATGCATAAGTTAGCCCCTTCAGTAGGGCACTGTACATACATATACATAGTGTCGGGTAGAAAACCAAAAAATACATCAAGAGTCAAAATAAAAACACTCGAAGCTCACCAGCAACCCCGTCCCCTCTCAAAATACATGAAAAAGCGCTCAGCTCACTCCCTAGGACGCACTGGCAGGCTCTCACCACCAGTGGTGAGGATGCCCTGAGCTACCCTGACCCTCGCCATGTGTATGCCGGTACCGCACAATCGGCTCATACTTAGACGAAGAACTGGACACTACGATCCTCCGCCTGCGGTAGGTCCTCAAGTAATGCTCGATCCTCCTGCGTTGGCCTCGGTAAACGTATCCTCTCCTGCTGGTCACAACCGATGACTAGGGTGCTGCCCAAGTATAGTCCTGCTCCCTCTTCCTCGGAGGTCGCCACATCCTCGGAAAGGGAAGGAACTGGTAGATACGATAGGGACCGATGATATCTACATATGGAGATGTACCGCTCCGAAACATCAGGCTAACTAACCCTGTATAGACCACCAAAATGGTAGAGGGGTCTACCTACCATCCCCTCTCATCATGGTATATGATCTCAATGTCTCCCAGTACCGGCATCCGCGGTGCCCCCATGATGAACGGGTGAAGTCTCGAGTCCATGATACGCCTCAGCTGGCTCGTCGTCTTCAAGCGAATCTATATCGGACAACAAGGAAAACAGAAGGGAGATAAGAAATATAGCGCCTTATAAGGTCGAAAAACAACAGTAATGCAGTAAACAAGTATAGCAGATAACACATAGCAGGTATAGCAAATATAGCATCTACTGCATTCCAACATGCATCTCCCAAGATAGCATATGCAACAAGCATCCATCCCATGAGACTCACACTCAGATCAAACCTCTAGACCGGGATACTAATCCCATGCAGCATGTCGGCCGAAAAACGCACTTCTGTAGGTTCACAACTGGAACGGTTCCACACCCAAACAAGTCCACATCGGAACAGGTTCTATGTCGTAATGGAGTGAGCTTGCCAAAGAAATCGAACCGCTCGATGTGACCAATTAGAGTGCATCCCCTTTCCGTATCGGAATCGGGGTATCTCGGTCGCCTCGGAACGTTAGCCTGGAACAACTGGAAAACTCTGGGATTAGTCGGGCAAACCGGACTGGATCAAGCGTCACGACAGGATAGGAGCTACCTCATCCGTCACTGTAAACTATTCCCGAGACCGGCAAAATCCCCAAGGCCACTCACTTGACCGCCCCATCTACTTTCCGTACCCGCACTCAGGTACCGCTAACCTCGCATGACGCTGGCAGCCCATACTACCTGTCATATGGCCTCGCCACTTGGCAGCAGAAAATGACATGCAGCAAACATCCTCAACGGGCTTGATACCGAATATCACGCCTAAGCTCTCAACCAAATCAAAACATCACGATGCCACTGCATCCACACAGCCATAGCCTCGACGCCACGCGTCCACAAGCCACAGCTCAACCAACACGGCACATAGCCTCAAGAAGTCAACATAGCAGCAATGGTACTATCCACGGTATCAACCCGACAGCAACACGGCACACCGCCAAACTTATTCTACGGCATTCCGTCACAAATCTCAATATTACAGCATATAGCATAGCAATAGCAATAACATCATAGTAATAATAACATCGACAACAGCAGATAAACAGCTAGCAGCATATCACATACACCAAGTAGCATGTAGGCAAACAGATAGCAACAACAACAGCTAACATCATACAGTCATACGTCAGCAAACATCTTCGATTAACAGTTCTCTAACCTAGGGTTTCCAAACTTAACGACGATAGCCCAAAGTAAGCTAAACCTAGGGTCTAGATACTTTGTCTGGGCTCAACCACTAGTAGGGCTAGGGCTTCCCTACGCATAGCAGAAATCACAACTACATTACTCTTACCTTCCCGACGGCAACAATACTCTTTCTCCCCACCTGAACTGTCGGCACGCAAATCCACGCGATTACCGGCTCACTCCTCCTTCGTCAAGCTCACAACCCCCTTCAATGGCACCTCCAAGAATAGTCCCCAATTTGCGGGAAATCACGAGCCCGCACTTTGCACTAATAACGCGCACAGCACATACACAACAGTGTTAGTCCTAGAGCAAGCCCAAAAGATCAAAGAAAAGGTAAAGACTCGAAGAACACCAAGAACACGAAGAACACATGTTAGGGATCCGAGTTTACCTGTGGCAAATCGAGAAACTAATTCGTCATAGTTGTAGATAGCTCAGCCGCGATCACAACGGTGTAGTCGGAATCGCGTTCCGGTATTTCGATCACCTTCAACCTCGAGCTTTCTCACTCTATAAACTCAAAGCTTCTCTCACTAGTTGCTGAAAACTTGGGAGATTTCGTGCAAATGAGAAGATGAAAGTGGAAGCTCCACTTATGGTTTCTGCTATCCATGCTTAAGCGTCCATCACTTTGCACGCTTGAGCGTTGCCACGCTCTAGCGTTGGGTTCTCTCCACGCTTGAGCGTGGGACCTCGTCCACTCCGCCTGCTCCCTGGCCTGACACATGTCTCACACGCGTCCAAACGCAGAACAGCTGCTCAGCGCACTCGGCACCCTGAGGCGTCCAACTCCTCCCACGCTTAAGCGTCGTGACGCTTGAGGGTTGAATTCTCACACGCTTGAGCTTCAGCTCAGCGAGAGAAGAACTTCTAGCCTCCACAGTTACTCATTTAACGTCTTAGGCACCTCCAACCTTGTTCAAGCCTATTCCTAAGCTTTAAACTAGGTCTAAAACTAACATACAACAAGTCACATAATCGTCCAAAGCCCCGATCGAGGTTAACTAGCTCGATCAGAGTCACAGAGAAACCGGGATATTACATTACCACCCCCTTACAAAAAATTCCGTCCCCGAAATTTCCGTCGTATACCTGTGAACAAATAAGGATGACTCTGGCGCATCTCAGCTTCGTGTTCCCATGTTGAATCACCAGTCAATGGGTTCTATTCCACTTTTACTAACGGAATGTGCTTACCGCACAGCTCCTTGATCCTTCTATCCAAGATCCAAACAGGTGCAGCTTCTTACTCCAGGTTCTCTTTTAGTTGGATTGATTCGGGCTCTAACACGTGTGATGGATCGGGATAATATTTTCTGAGCTGAGAGATGTGAAAGACATCATGAAGATTGGATAGACTTGGCGGCAAAGCTATTTGGTAGGCTACAGGACCATTTCATCGAAGAATCTGAAACGGTCCTATGAATTTATGTGTTAGCTTCCTGGATCTGATTGCCCTGCCCACTCCAGCTCTTGGGGTTACTCTCATAAAGACATGGTCGCCCTCTTGAAATTCCAAAGGCCTCCTCCTCTTGTCAGCGTAGCTCTTCTGCCTGTCCCTTGCAACCTTCATCTTTTCCCGTATCTTACGGACTTGTTCCGTCGTCTGTTGTACCAACTCTGGACCCAAAAGCTGACTTTCTCCCATCTCAAACCAGCACAATGGAGTCCTACACTTACGTCCATACAGTGCTTCGTACTGCGCCATCCCAATACTTGAATGGAAACTGTTATTATAAGTAAACTCGATAAATGGAAGAAACTCGTCCCAACTTCCCGTGTTCTCCAACACGTATGCTCTTAAGAGATCCTCTAATGATTGAATGGTTCGTTTCGACTGACCATCCATTTGAGGATGATAAGCAGAACTCATACTTAACTTAGTTCCCATAGCACTGCTTCTCCAAAATCTTGAGGTAAACCTTGGATCACGATCCGAGATGATACACGAAGGTACCCCATGCAGCCTTACAACTTCCTTGATGTAAATCTGAGTTAATCGCTCCAGAGAATAACTCTGGTTAATTGGTAAGAAGTGAGCACACTTCGTCAATCGATCGATGATTACCCAGACTGCATCACACCTTTTCCGAGTTCCCGGCAACCCAAAAACAAAGTCCATAGCAATACTATCCCATTTCCATTTAGGGACATCCAGCGATTGCAACAATTCTGCTAGCTTCTAGTGTTCAATCTTCACTTTCTGACACACCAAGCAGGTTAGGACATAAGCTGCTACGTCTATCTTCATCCTCGGCCACCAGAACAGCTTCTTCAGATCATAATACATCTTGGTAGCGCCCGGATGGAAACTCATCTTGCTTATGTGTGGTTCCTCCAAGATCATATTCTTAGCTTCTCTATCCGCTGGCACACAAACCCGGTCACCATACCTAAGCAGACCATCCGTACCTCTTCTGAATTCCGAAGTCTTGCCTTCTTCTATTAATTGATTCACACTCTCGAGATACTTATCCTCAGCTTGCTTCTTCCATAATAGGTTCAGGTAATCGCTAGTTACTCTAACCATCCCCAAATTCAGCTTATCCTCAACGATTTCTGCTTCCAGGTTCAAATCTCTAAACGTCTCTAAAAGCTCTAGCTCCTTTACCATCATAGCAGATACGTGTAGGGATTTCCTACTGAGCGCATCCGCTACAACATTTGCCTTACCTGGATGGTATTGCAGGTTGAATTCATAGTCTTTTATGAATTCCATCCACCTTCTCTGCCTCATGTTCAACTCTTTCTGGTCGAACAGATACTTCAAGCTCTTATGGTCGCTAAGCACACTGAATTTAGCGCCATAGAGATATTGTCTCCATATCTTTAATGCAAACACTATCGCAACCAATTCCAGATCATGCGTTGGGTAGTTCCGCTCTTGTGTTCTCAATTGCCTGGAGGCATACGCCACCACTCTTCTGTCTTGCATGAGTACACATCCCAAGCCTTGATAAGATGCATCACAGTATACATCGAATCATCCTAAAGGATCTGGTAACACCAACACAAGTGACGTGGTCAGTCTTCCTTTCAGCTCTTGGAAACTCTGCTCGCAAGCCTCTGACCACTCAAACGTCTTCCCTTTCCTTGTCAACTGCGTCATAGGTAACGCAATCTTAGAGAATCCTTCTATAAACCTCCGATAGTAGCCCGCTAAACCAAGAAAACCTCTTACTTCGTTTACAGATTTAGGGCTTATGATTGAAACAATTCTGCTGGCTTCTAGTGTTCAATCTTCGCTTTCTGACACACCAAGCAGGTTAGGACATAAGCTGCTACGTCTATCTTCATCCTCGGCCACCAGAACAGCTTCTTCAGATCATAATACATCTTGGTAGCGCCCGGATGGAAACTCATCTTGCTTATGTGTGGTTCCTCCAAGATCATATTCTTAGCTTCTCTATCCGCTGGCACACAAACCCGGTCACCATACCTAAGCAGACCATCCGTACCTCTTCTGAATTCCGAAGTCTTGCCTTCTTCTATTAATCGATTCACACTCTCGAGATACTTATCCTCAGCTTGCTTCTTCCATAATAGGTTCAGGAAATCGCTAGTTACTCTAACCATCCCCAAATTCAGCTTATCCTCAACGATTTCTGCTTCCAGGTTCAAATCTCTAAACATCTCTAAAAGCTCTAGCTCCTTTACCATCATAGCAGATACGTGTAGGGATTTCCTACTGAGCGCATCCGCTACAACATTTGCCTTACCTGGATGGTATTGCAGGTTGAATTCATAGTCTTTTATGAATTCCATCCACCTTCTCTGCCTCATGTTCAACTCTTTCTGGTCGAACAGATACTTCAAGCTCTTATGGTCGCTAAGCACACGGAATTTAGCGCCATAGAGATATTGTCTCCATATCTTTAGTGCAAACACTATCGCAACCAATTCCAGATCATGCGTTGGGTAGTTCCGCTCTTGTGCTTTCAATTGCCTGGAGGCATACGCCACCACTCTTCTGTCTTGCATGAGTACACATCCCAAGCCTTGATAAGATGCATCACAGTATACATCGAATCATCCTAAAGGATCTGGTAACACCAACACAAGTGACGTGGTCAGTCTTCCTTTCAGCTCTTGGAAACTCTGCTCGCAAGCCTCTGACCACTCAAACGTCTTCCCTTTCCTTGTCAACTGCGTCATAGGTAACGCAATCTTAGAGAATCCTTCTATAAACCTCCGATAGTAGCCCACTAAACCAAGAAAACCTCTTACTTCGTTTACAGATTTAGGGCTTTCCCAACTTACTACGGCCTCAACTTTCACATGGTCCACTGCGATTCCATCTTTACTGATCACATGGCCTAGGAACTGAACTTCCTCTAACCAAAACTCACACTTCGACAGTTTAGCATACAACTGCCGGTCCTTTAGCAATTGCAACACCGCCTTTAGATGCTCTATGTGTTCCTCTCTACTCGAAGAGTATACAAGGATGTCGTCGATAAACACAACAACAAACTTGTCAAGGAACTGTCGGAAGATCCTGTTCATATAGTCCATGAACACAGCCGAAGCACTAGTTAACCTGAACGGTATAACCAAGTACTCATAATGACCATACCGACTTCGAAAAGCAGTCTTTGGCACATCCTCTTTCTTAACCCGGATTTGATGGTATCCAGATCGCAGATCAATCTTAGAAAACACAGCTGCTCCTTTTAGCTGATCCATCAAATCATCTATCCGTGGTAACAGATACTTGGTCTTTCTCGTCACTTTGTTCAGCTGACGATAGTCCATGCACAGCCTCGAGCTTCCGTCCTTCTTCTTCACAAACAACACCGTAGCTCCCCACGGAGACGCACTAGGTCTGATGAATTCTTTGCCTAGCATCTCATCCAACTGTTTCTTTAACTCCATCAGCTCTACTGGTGACATCCGATATGGTGCTATTGATATAGGTCCAGATCCCGGTATGAGATCTATAGCAAACTCCACCTCTCTCTTTGGTGGTAATCCAGGAACTTCATCGAGAAAAACATCCGGAGACTCTCGCATGGCAGATAAAGCTTTGACACTAGGAGTCTCCTTTGCTTCCAAAGAGAACAACACCACATACTCGTCTGATCGTTCACCCGTTGGAGTACTCTCGTTGGCAGGCATCAATCTAGATTGCGCGGAAAAACTGAGAGTTTATTTTAACACTCTTACATCACATGGTTGGCCGAAAGCCAGTCCATGCCAAGGTTAACATCTATCTGTTGCAGAGCCAAACAGATAAGGTCAACAAGAAAATGACGGTTCTCTACCGTAACAGGGCATTTACGGCATACAGACAAGGTAGTTAAGGAATCACCAGTAGGTGTTGAAACGGTTAAGTCATAGGGTAAGGTAGAAACAAGCAACCCTACATGATCCATACACTCTATCGATATGAAAGAATGCGTAGCACCCGAATCAAACAAAACCGACAAAAGCTTACTAGAAACTAAGCACTTACCTTGGATCAGATCAGGACTTTGGGAGACTTCAGAACCTCGCACTGTAACACCCCCCTCGCGGGTGCTACATACACGGACTCTAATGCGGAAATAAAACAATAAAATAAAACGCTGGTTGCTTTCGGAAAGTACTTTAATTAAGTAGCTACGTTCGAAAACGCGGTTCTAAAAATTTTCTGCATGCATAGGCAAACAACTCCAGACGGAGGAATAAATTTCATCTCACACATTGATATTCACTGTTCATAAAACATAAACATAACGCAAAACCTGGTCTAATATATATCTATCATATTACAGACTTAGAAAGTAATTGCGACATATATGCAGTAATAAAATATAATCCTGCTAAAAAAAAAACAAAAGACTACTAAGCTGGTCGGCTAAAAGTAGCCATTGGGGTACAACCCAACGTCGGCTCCTTCAAAAGTTTCCATCATCCGAGTCCTCACGTCTCCGCGGGGACCTATGATCAACATCTATACATGTGTTCCAAAAACACAACAAGGTGTCTAACATGTACAGGCAAAGGTGAGATACTCATATAAAGTTATCACGATAGCCGCACAAGCGACAAACAGCAGTATAAACATCCACAGATAAATACAGTTATATGAACAGTTATTTATGTGATACAGTACAACATCCCAAACACTATCATCAGATATAATAATGCATGAGACTTCAATATCATCTTTCTAATTCATGTACTCCGGAGATTCTAACTTCCCAACATCGAGCGATAGGCCGTAGTAACACCCGTAACACAATTGTTCTCATGAGTCGGCCTCTCTATTTAGGTCCGAACTCCAATTGTTCCAGGGTACCACGTCTCACCATATCATGTATACTCCAGTCTCTGATCGAGTTCATTCGTGTTTGGCAGCCGATTTAGCACGGCACGGGGTTGCTACGCCACCGGCCACTTGTGGGATCTCGAACACAGAATGCCTCTATAGACCCAGTGGTCTTAACTGGCTGAATTCTCAACTATGAAAGTTGTAGCTCGGTTCCAAATGACACGTCTGCCGGTTCATGCATGTACACAGAAAGTTTTCTGTTTTCTTTGCGTTCATTCTTTCAAATGTCGAGACATAAAGTCCACGACTCGTTTCAAAAAGGCATTAAGCCCACTCAAATCAAAAACACAGGACACGAAGTCCGAGTGCTCCATCCACAAAACACTAGCCCCGACGTCTCGGCCACTAGGTTCGGGTTCGTCTCAAAGTTTCATCATTTTTCCTTTGGCTTCATTTTCTCAAAACACTTTGGGAAACAAAACATACTTTGGTTTTCTTGAAACAAAACATCCTTTTTGATCAAGAGAACGTTTTTCCGTGAAAACACCTTTCTTGAAAACAAAAACCTTTTTCTAAGGTTTCACGTCTTTTTAAAACGTTTTACCGAAATAAAACACGATTTGCACGACTTTTCACAAAAACACTTTACTTTTCAAAACAAAAATACTTTTCAACAAGAAAGACAACTTTTCTTGAAAAAGCAACACGTTTTCCCAAAATCACTTTTTGATTTAAAAACACGATTTTCAAAACATAGATTAAGGATTTCGAGTCTTTTAATAAATTATCGAGACATAGCCAATCCTATGCTCATCCAGGGTATAAATATATATAGACATCAACAATCCATAATCATCATCATAATATCAACTAAGGCATCCATGCCACAAATTATCAAATAGACAGTTATGCACAACATTTAACATCCAATCAATCCAGGATATAAGTATACATATACATCATTCAAACTCATCTCTAAATCATCACTCAAGACATCATAACACATATATCAAACATGCACTATGAAGCTACTCAAACTTAAATGACTACCTCCCTTTACCTCTCAAATTTGCTTAGTCCAAACTTGATCGATTCTCGGCTCCGGCTCCGGTTTCGTTTGTGTCGCCTAAAACAATCAAACACAATTCAATTCAAACAACAATTCAACATCAATCTATAACATAAGAACACAAGTTTTCCTTCCCCTAAAAGGCATAGGGTTCGGCCATGAAAGGTCAAAAGGGTTAGGGATCTTATTTGGTTCCAAACTTTTGGTTAGTTGGTTCATGAACTTAGTTAACACTATTTCAAGTCCTATGACTCAAAAATGTGAAACAACACTCATGGATTTTCCCCATGAAGCTCTCGGCCATATAGGGCAATTTAGGCTAGGAATTGATTTGGTTTTCCATCACTTGGATTCAAGGACACTAGGAAAGCTAAGGATGGAATCAAGAGTTAGAAATCAAAAATTTGATGAAAAACACTATTCATCATCACTTTAGGGTTCGGCCACTTTGGGGTTTTAGGGCTACGATGAGACTTGGATCATGAGCTCTTGGGACTTTGGGGTTTTAGGGCTAGGATGAGACTTGGATCATGAGCTCTTGGGTTTAGATAGAGGGTGATGAGGTGAGTTCAAAGAACTTGGTTTTACCTCCAAAGGATTTTCCTACAATTTACTATGGATTTTCAAAGTTTTGGATCTAAGAATGAGTTTCATGAAAATGGAGTTTTGATCTTGATATTGAAAGAGATTCAAGAAGATATGAGACCATAGAAGTGATCTTACCTTAAAATGGAGGAAGATTGGTCAAGAAATCAAGTGATTTCAACAAGCTTTCAAGATTTTCTCAAGGATTCAATGGAGGTTTTTTCTCTAAGGATGATGAAGTGTTCTTGGTGTTCTTGAGGGGCTGGGCTGCGTGGAATGAGGGGCTGTGAGGGCTGTTCCAGCCTTCTAAAGAGTTCATTAAGGGTAAAAAGGTCATTTGGTCCAAAGGGTAAAATGGTAAAAGGTGAAAAGGCTTAAGTTAGGGGTATTTTGGTAATTTCGCATCCCGAAATTCCCGATCATCATGACGACTCTGGCATGCTCTCCCAAGTGAGTTGACATGATGTGATATCCATATTATCCGTTGTCGGGTCCTGGTAAGTCCATAAGCGGCTCCGTTCTCCACCCGATTGAAGATTTTGCTCGAACGGAGGTCAGGAAATGATTTTTTTGAAATTTTTACGAAATTTAACCAAAACGTAGAGAATCGAATTCTAAGACTTACTGTCTCGTTCACGGGTCCATCTGAGGTCATCTGAGCAGTAAAATCATACTGTCAGTGTAAAAACGCAGACCGGGCTCCGTTTGAGTTTTCGACTCAAAACTTAATCGTAGCTTCCTACGATATCGCTGAGCATGATTATGGTCTCGGAATATTTTATATCCCTTTCTAAGACCTCGAATAAAATATAAGTTCATAAATACTGATTAAAAGAAAAACTCAAAAATCGGGGTGTTACATTACTACCCCTCTAAAAAATAAATTTCGTCCTCGAAATTACGTACCTTGAAAAAGATTGGGATACTGTAACTTCATCTTGTCCTCGAGCTCCCACGTTGCGTCTCCAGTTGCTTCATTCCAAACGACTTTAACTAAGGGAACTTGTTTTCCCCTGAGTTGCTTGATCCTCTTATCAACGATTCGCACAGGCGATGTCTCATAAGACAAGTTTTCTCGTAAATGTACTATATCAGGTTCGATTACATGAGACGGATCAGGAATATACTTTCGAAGTTGTGAGACATGGAAAACATTATGAATGTTAGACAGAAAAGGTGGTAAGGTAATCTGGTAAGCTACTGGACCAATACGCCGAAGAATTTGGTAAGGTCCAATGAATTTGGGAGTGAGTTTTCTGGATTTAATCGCTCTACCTACCCCAGTCGTAGATGTGACTCTCAGGAACACGTGTTCACCTTCTTGAAACTCGAGGGGTCGTCTTCTCTTATCTGAATAGCTTTTCTGCCTGCTCTGTGCCGTTTTCATCTTTTCCTGGATCTGTTTAATCTTTTCCGTTGTTTGTTGCACAAGTTCTGGGCCTACGATCATGTTCTCTCCATCCTGGTACCAACACAACGGTGTCTGGCACTTTCGTCCATACAAGGCTTCATAGGGTGCCATCCCTATGCTAGAATGGTAGCTGTTGTTGTAGGTGAATTCTATAAGAGGCAACAGATCATCCCAACTTCCACCATGGTCTAGAACACAAGCTCGGAGCAAATCTTCCAACGACTGTATCGTTCTCTCTGTTTGTCCATCAGTCTGAGGGTGATAGGCTGAACTTAGCCTTAACTTTGTTCCTAAAGCTTGATGTAGACTTTGCCAAAAACGAGACGTAAACTTTGGGTCTCTATCAGAGACTATGCTCGAAGGTACTCCATGTAGTCTGATTACTTCTCTGATATACAACTCAGTTAACTTCTCCACTGAGTAGTTGATCTTAACAGGTAAGAAGTGTGCTGACTTCGTTAACCTATCAACAATCACCCAAATTGAATCAAAACTTTTGGAAGTTCTCGGTAATCCTACCACAAAATCCATTGAAATGCTCTCCCATTTCCATTCGGGTACATCCAAGGATTGAAGCATCCCTCCAGGTCGTTGATGTTCTACCTTCGCTTTCTGACAGGTCAAACATGATGCTACATACTCAGCCACTTGCTTCTTCATTCCTGGCCACCAAAACTTTTGTTTTAGATCTTGGTACATTTTGGTTGATCCAGGGTGAATACTCAGCTTGCTCTTGTGTCCTTCTTCTAGAATCATTTTCCTCATCTCCGGGTTGCTAGGCACACAAACTCGTCCATTGCATCTCAAGATACCGTCAGTCCCCATACTGAACTCTGCAGCTTTCTCTTGTCCAAGTAACTCCTTTTTCTCTTGGAGATATACATCAGTTGCTTGCTGTTCACGGATCGTGTCCATCAATCCACTAGATACCTTAATCATTCCCAAACAAATCTTCTCATTGTTCACTTCCACAGCTAGATTGAGATCACGAAACTGTTCTATCAATCCTAGCTCTTTAACCATCATTGCAGAGATGTGTAGGGTCTTCCGACTCAGAGCATCTGCAACGACATTTGCTTTCCCAGGGTGGTACAGCAAAGTGAAGTCGTAGTCTTTAAGAAACTCCATCCAACGTCTCTGCCTCATGTTAAGTTCCTTCTGGTCGAACAGGTACTTCAAACTTTTATGGTCACTGAAGACATCGAACTTAGATCCATATAAGTAGTGTCTCCAGATCTTTAGTGCAAAAACCACAGCAGCTAACTCAAGGTCGTGCGTCGGGTAATTCCTCTCATGAGTCTTCAACTGGCGCGAAGCATATGCTACAACCTTCCGATGTTGCATAAGCACACATCCTAATCCCTGATGCGAAGCATCACAGTACACTTCGTACGGTTCGTCTGGCTTAAGTAGTACTAACACTGGTGAGGTTGTCAAACGTTCCTTCATCGTCTGAAAACTTTCCTCACACTTGTCAGTCCACATAAACGGTTGGTCCTTCCTCGTAAGCTGAGTCAACGGCGCAACAATCTTTGAAAATCCTTCGATGAACCTTCTATAATAACCAGCTAGTCCAACGAAACTACGGATTTCTGTCACAGTCTTGGGTCTCTCCCACAGAAGTACTGCTTCTACTTTCGTAGGATCGACGACAATTCCTTCCTTCGAAATCACATGTCCTAAGAATTTGACTTCATCCAGCCAAAATTCACACTTGGGTAGCTTTGCGTACAACTTCTCCTTGTGAAGGATCTGCAAAACTTGTCGTAGGTGTTCCTCGTGTTCCTCAGAACTTTTTGAGTAGATGAGGATACCATCGATAAACACGACAACAAACTGATCCAAAAACGGACGGAAAATCTTGTTCATATAGTCCATGAAGATAGCAGGCGCGTTCGTCACTCCGAAAGGCATCACGAGGTACTCATAGTGACCATAACGAGTCCTGATAGCAGTCTTGGGTACGTCCTCGTTCTTTACTCTGATCTGGTGATAACCGGATCTTAGATCGATCTTTGAAAAGACAGCGGCTCCTTGAAGTTGATCCATCAAGTCATCTATGCGGGGTAGAGGATACTTGTTCTTGATCGTTATCTTGTTGAGTTGACGATAATCCACACAGAGTCTTGAACTCCCGTCCTTCTTCTTCACCAACAACACTGGTGCTCTCCACGGGGACACACTTGGCCTCACAAACCGCTTGGACATTAGATCTTCTAGTTGAGTCTTCAACTCGGCTAACTCCGTAGGTGACATCCTATAAGGAGCTATAGAGATCGGACCGGATCCTGGAACTAAGTCGATCGCAAACTCGATGTCCCTCACAGGTGGCAAACCTGGTACGTCCTCTGGAAAAACTTCCGGAAAATCTTTCACAACCGGCACATCGCTCAAGACAACATCCCTCTCGATTTCTAAACAGGATAGAAGCATGTATCCCTGATCTCCTTCTTTCAAAGAAGCTCTTACTTGGTTGGCAGTTATAAATCCAGAAATCTCAAGGTCAGGAAAAACTAGGGTTCTATGTGCACAGTCTAAAAGGATATGGTTGGAAGATAACCAATCCATGCCTAGGATCACATCCAATTGAGTCAAAGGCAAACATATTAAGTCAACAAGAAAGTTCCTATCATGAACAGTAATAGGACAGTTCAAACATACTGTATTAACAGTAACAGGTTTAGCAGTCGGGGTTGTGACAATCAAATCAAAAGACAGCGAAGAAACAGGCAACTCTAATTGTCTCACACAATTCAAGGAGATAAACGAATGTGTCGCACCTGAATCAAATAGTGCAGTTAGGAGATTACCAGCTATGATGCA
Organism: Ammopiptanthus mongolicus; assembly: GCA_039655645.1. Lineage (NCBI taxonomy): Eukaryota > Viridiplantae > Streptophyta > Magnoliopsida > Fabales > Fabaceae > Ammopiptanthus > Ammopiptanthus mongolicus. Next base: position 63,765,605 of record CM077347.1, on the reverse strand, counting down.
ACTACCTTGTATGAGATCATCAGATTTGGAAGCATCAACGCCGCTCATGGTATAAACCCTTCCCCTCGCCATGGGTCTAGCAGTCGCATGTTGTTGACAGTCGGCTCGGGCTTTGGTGTAGGGCATTCCCTCGCAAAATGTCCTATCTCTCCGCATTGGAAACGTAGAACTCCTTTCAGTTTGCAGCTATCAGCTGGGTGTCCGGGTTGCCCACACTTGAAACATCTCTGAGCTCGGCCTTGGTTCTGGTCGTTTCTGTTCCCACCACCGTAAGCAGAAGCAACAGGACGATAAGGTTGTTGTTTCTGACTATTCCCTTGAGGTCGAGAATACGGCTTCTTCTGGGACTGCTTCCCTTTCTGTTGCTGGTACTGGTTCGGGTTCCTTGACCTAGACGGTCCTCCTGTAGTACCCTTGTTCTCCCTTCCGCTTCTCATCTTTTCTACCTTTCTACACTTTTCCACCAGAGCTTGGAAGGTACGGATCTCTAGTGGCAACACCGACTCCTTGATCTCGAAGCGCAGACCACCTTCGAACCTCTCGCATTTCCAGTCCTCGTCAGGCTGAGCTTGGAAAAAGCGGAAATATTTGGCGAGTGATTCAAACTTCGCTGCATATTCCCCGACAGACATATCCCTCTGTTGCAGCTTCAGAAATTCCTGCTCTTTCTCGGTTCTAGCACCTTGGGGAAAGTACTTGTCCAGAAACTTGGTGCGAAATACTCCCCAAGTGATCTCTTGGATGTTGGCTTCCAGTAGTTGTCTGGTTCCCCCCCACCAATACTCTGCATCACCTAGAAACAGGAATGTGGCATAGTCCACCTTCACTCCCTCAGGACAATGCAGAACAGCAAAAATCTTCTCTATCTCTTGCAGCCACAGGTCAGCCTTTTCCGGGTCACAGTCCCCGTGAAACTGCGGAGGATCGTGACGCCGAAAATCGACTAACCCTCTGGCACCAGCAGCAATATCAGCTCTTTGTTGGTTCTGTTGATTCTGTTGAGCCATCGTTGCTGTCTGTTGAGCAACAGCAGCCGCCATATCAGCCATGGCCTGGATAGCCCGATTCACGTTATTGTCATCAACATTGTTGTCAGCAGTGCCACGACCTCCACCACGACTACCTCTAAGATTCATGTCTCCCTACAAGGCAAACCAAACATACCTTAATAAGGAAACATAAATCAAAACTAGTGTGTCAACACACATTGCTTCAACAGAGAAACAATTCAAACAAGGTTCATAGAGACCACACAACATAAACATAACAGACTCACTTCCCAAGGATTCCCGAAAGACTCGACCAGCTCTGATACCACTAATGTAACACCCCCCTCGCGGGTGCTACATACACGGACTCTAATGC
>CM077347.1:60040928-60062740 GCA_039655645.1 Ammopiptanthus mongolicus | reverse complement strand
AGACTGCTGCAAAAATACTTCAAGCAGGCTTCTATTGGCCTTCTCTTTTCAAGGATGTGCAGCAATTTGTGCTTCAGTGTGACCGATGCCAACGCACTGGCAATATTTCAAGAAGGAATGAGATGCCTCTGAATAGCATACTTGAGGTGGAAATTTTTGATGTATGGGGAGTAGATTTCATGGGACCTTTCCCATCATCTCTTGGTAACAAATATATCCTTGTGGCCGTCGATTATGTGTCTAAATGGGTTGAAGCTGTAGCTGCCCCAACAAATGATGCCAGGATAGTGATCAAGCTTTTCAAAAGAACCATCTTCCCTCGGTTTGGAGTGCCAAGAGTTGTGATTAGTGACGGTGGATCGCATTTCATTGCCAAGCAGTTTGAAGCTTTGTTGAAGAAGTTCGGGGTGACACACAAGATTGCCTTACCATATCACCCTCAAACAAGCGGTCAAGTGGAGGTGTCCAACGAGAAATCAAGGTCATTCTAGAAAAGACGGTTTCAACGTCAAGAAAAGATTGGGCTTTGAAACTAGATGATGCGCTTTGGGCATACCGTACAGCCTACAAGAGTCCCATTGGAATGACTCCTTTTAAATTGATCTATGGGAAGTCCTGTCATCTTCCGGTGGAGCTTGAGCATAAAGCCTATTGGGCAATTAAGACTCTAAATTTTGATTTGAAGGCTGCTGGCGAAAGAAGAAAACTCCAACTTAGTGAGCTTGAAGAGTTAAGATTGGATGCTTATGAGAATGCAAGAATCTATAAGGAGAGAACCAAGAGATGGCATGATAAGCATATCATTAGAAGAGAGTTCAAGGAAGGTGACCTTGTGTTGCTTTTCAATTCTAGACTCAAGCTCGTTCCAGGCAAACTTCGGTCTAGGTGGTCCGGGCCATTCCAAGTTCGTAAAGCCTTTCCGTTTGGAGCTGTGGAAGTTTGGAGTGAAGCTACAGGTGATTTTAAGGTAAATGGACAGAGATTGAAGCATTATGCAGCTGGAGATCCAATAGAGAAGGGAATGAGCTTCACCCTTCAAGCACCACAATGAACAAAAAGAAAAGGGGTCGAGCTAATGACCATAAACAAGCGCTTCTTGGGAGGCAACCCAAGTTTTTAATTTGTTTCTTGTAATTTTCTTTGTAGGTAGGTGATGGTTGTGAAAAAAAAAAAAAAAAAAAAGAGAGAGAAAGAGAAACAGAGTGTATTACGGCCCCCCAGTAATATGAATTACGACCGTAATACTCCCAAACAAAAAAAAAAAAGGAGAAACAGAGTGTATTACGGCCCCCCAGCAATATGCATTACGGCCGTAATACTCCCAGAAGGAAAAAAGTGAGCAGCCCAAGAATTACGGCTAGGCCGTAATTCGTGCAGCGTTTGAAAAAAAAAAAAAAAAATAAATAAAGGGGAGTGAAGAAACAGAGTGTATTACGGCTAGGCCGTAATTCCAGTTACGGCCGTAATTCGGCCTCTGCGGGTTTCTAAAACCCAAATCCCTAATTTCTTCTTTTCTTTCTCTTCTCCCACCCGCCTCCTCCTTCTAACTCCCCCATTTCTTTCTCTTCTCCACACCTCTAATCTCTCTCCATCCCTCGAATCTCTCCCTTCTTTCACCATTTTCACTAAACCCATTCTAATTCCTTCATCTTCTTTCAATCTCCTCCAATATCCCTGCATATCTCCACTGTTTTTAGCGGGTGCGAATTCTTTTGGAGCATCCTCCTCTAACTTCATCGATGGCTCCAAAGAGGGCAAGAACAAGCAAGGGTTCAACTTCCAGAGGTGAGTCTACCCAGAATCCTAGAAGACCCAGAGGTAATCTTGCTCCTAATCCCTATGGTATTGAATTTAGAGATAATGAGCACAGGGATAGGTACAATATGCTTGTTAAGAGAAAGATGTTTGCAACTAGGTATGTTGATGATGGTGCATTACAAACCCTAGGATTGCTTGATGATGTTAGGTGGATGTTTGATAGGGTGGGCTGGAACTATTTTATGTCTCTGAAATGTCCCACTTATGAGAAGTTAACTTTGGAATTTTTGAGCTCTGTTGAAACCCAAATTAAAGGGAGAGAGTGTGCGAAGGGTAGGATAGCATTTAGGCTATTTAACATTGAACATGTTTTGACCTTGTCTGAGTTTAATGCCGTGTACCATTTGCCTGAGGGGGGTGCTAGGAGATTGCCAAGAGATTTTCGTGATAATATTTTTTGGGATCAAATCACCAGTAAAATTACTTATCAGGCTGCTCTAGCTAAGGCTTCTCACATTCATAACCCATGTTTTAAGTATGTCCAAAGGTTAATGGCTAATACATTGTTTGGTAGGGGGGAAAGTCTGGGAGTGGCTAGACAATCTGAGCTTTATTTTTTGTGGGCAATGATGGAAAATTTTCATGTTGATGCTGGTGCTTATTTGGCAAGGCAATTTGAGCGTGTTGCTAAGGCTAGCAAGGGGGACATTGTCATTGGTGGATTAATCACTCCCTTAGCAATTGCCCTTAACTATGCTAATCAAATCAGTGAGCTGGCTGAATTGCAGGGAAATACCAGGATTGATCTGGAAGCTTGTTTGGCGATAAAAATGATTACCAAGCTGAATGATGTTTATCATTTGATACTACCGGATGGTTCGACAGTGCCATTGCCGAACCCAGTCAGAACCATTGTGAGGAATAGAGCCAATTGGAAATTCGTAGGAGTCCTTGATGAACCGGAAGAGCCATACTTGCAACTCCCTCTTCCTCCTGAGCCTGACAGTCCATCTCCACCTCATCACCATTCTGAGAATCCTGACTTGATGGCTAGGATGGCAGCCATGGAGGAAGAACAACAAAGGCAAGGTCATGTTTTGGATAGTATGAATACCATGATGTCAGCTATGTATAAATGGCATATTTCTCAAGGCCATTTTCCTCCACTTCCATAGCTTGACAGTGCAAGAAAAGCAGAGGCACTACTGACGGTGACCTCTAGATAGGGGAGTATTGCTTTTCTCTCCCTTTTGTTTTATTTTGTTTCTTTCTTCTTGCATATGTCTGTGTCAGTCTTCTAGCTTTTATCTTTCTCCCCATGTGCAGTCTTTGTTGTGAAAATTTTCTTGAATTGGTCTCCTTGGAAATCTTTGTTTTCTGGCACTACTTGGTTAATTGATTGGTATCCAATGAGCACAATTGTGAATGTTGAAAGCTTTACTACTTGTTGGGGCCATACATACACAACCTAGATGGGTTTTGGCATTAGGATACTTGGGAAGAACCTTGACAATATCTAACTAACTTTAATTTTTGGTTCCCTTGGTGACACTCACTGCATTTTGGTTACTGGAGAAATGTCTGTGTTGAGCTAAAAGAAAAAGAAAAGAAAAAAAAAAAAAAAAATAATGCTAAAAAGATATAGCTCAACACCCCTTTGAGGTCATAGGTTACTAGGGAAATACTCTTTGTACCCTTTTGAGACTGATTGGCTACTGGGAAACAAAGGCACTCCTTTGAGACCAAGTGTGGCAATTGCTTCGTTTGCATATGAGTGGAGGACCCAAGCAAAAGTGCTGGGAATCTACGCCTAAAACTGATAGGACAAGCAAAGATCTAAGCATGGGGGAGTTTGATAAGTTAGAATTTATTTAGTTTTTTACTGATTTCAAATAGGTTTTATTAGTGGTTTATTTTTATTTATGATTGGTTTTTATTACCCTTTTGTTTATATTTTGATTTGTAGGAAAAGGAGTTTATGAGTTGATGAATTTGATGCAAAAAGAAGGAATTACGGCCCCCCAGTGTTTACCATTACGGCCGAAATTCATGGGCAGCTGTTGGAAGGACATGTGAAGAAACAGAACGAATTACGGCCCCCCAGTGTTTCCCATTATGGCCGTAATTCGTGGCGATAGAGCTGAAAAGTCACAGATTGGGGATTATGGCCCCCCAGTGTTGCGCGTTATGGCCATATTTCTGGCAGCATTTTGTAACAGTTTGTAATAATGGCTGAATCTGTTACTCTTTCTTAATGGGTCTTAAAGGGGTTGTAATGGCACTTGAATGGGGTAGAACTAGGCTATAAATGGTGGCTTTCAGACCACGAAATTGACCTCCTTCTTCTCCATTTTTCTTGAGCAAAACTTATGTTCTTTTGTAGTTTTTCTTCATGTATGTTCAACAACTTTTCTATGGCTTTAAGCTTTGAATGAATTCCAGTTTCTCTTTCCCTTTTTAATCTTCATCCTTTACTTATTTTAAGTTCTGAATGTTGAATTTACATTGTCTTGTTTACATTCCAAACATGTGTGAGTAGTTTCTTTTATCTTAGGATTGGTTACATTCCAATGATGAATTATTGCTAAGTCTGATTTCCTTTCCTTATAAGTTATGAGCATTTTTCTATTCTTAATTGTCTTGTGTTTTACTTTCTCAGCAATCATAACCAATATGATTGTATGAAATCTTAGATATCTTATTAAGCACTGAAAAGTGAAAATTCGATATTGGAAATACAAGATTAAACAAGGGAATCAATTCATGAAAATAGAATTTGTTTTCTTGAGGCTGAGAAATAATTGTTCTTAATGAGTTTTATCATTCATTCTACCATGAAAATAGGTGGATTCTATGTTTGAAATATGTTATTGTACTTTGAAAGAAGACAATAATCACATTTGATTATTTGGCCTTTAAGAATCCATTGTTCATACTAAAGGGAAAGAGACAAGGAATTAGCTTAAAAGTAATTTTCATTGGAAGAATATCAATCCCAAGAGTCTTTTATATTCTGAATTAAACTCAATTAATTTTCCAATAACAACCAATATCATTCTAAATTAATTCCTTTAGCTAATCATCTTATTGAGAGAAATTGGTACTCAATTCTAAGTCCTTGTGGGAACGATATTTTACTACGCGATAAAACCGTGCACTTGCCTATCATGTATAATTGTATCCCCATGCTATTAAGTATTTTGATTTAAGTTCTTTTCTTTCTAAGAGGTGGAATAGAATAACCTGGTTGAAGCGTAATGATCATACGTCTGTAATGCATTGTATGTCCCATAATAGGTCGCATTCTTCTACCCTTTACCGGGAGTCGATGACTATTCATAGCTATTACCTTGACACCAAAGAAGAGTTCGACCCAATGCTTTATTTCTGTCCTAGTTGATCCCGATTCGACATTAGAAGTATATTGATTTTTCACCAATAACCGAATACTTTTGTCTGTAAATACTGCATATTTTATTCCATTCATAAATCTATTTTCTTCCCTATGAGTTCTAGTCTCAATAAGACAACTAGTTTTTACTGTTCATATGTTATGATTTGAATATACCACACCAATTCGTTATGTATGGATGATGAGATTCCATTGATACAGAGCCAATCGTTCTGTTTTCTTTGACAGATGGTCAGAACTTCATCTGGGTTCGAATCCTACTGAGAGGTTCACTAGAGATCAGAAATTGTTGTAGAAAGAACAAGATGTTTCTTTTGTTATTTCCAGGCGATCGGAAAATAAAGAAATAGTTAATATATTCAAGATAATTATGTATTTACAAAATACCGTCTCAATTCATCCTATTTCATCAGATCCGGGATGTGATATGGTTCCGAAGGATGAACTAGACAGTTCCAATAAGATTTCATTCTTGAACAAAAATTCGATAGACTTATTGGTATTGGAGGGAAGGTCCCATTGGCGTGCATCCAGTAGGAATTGAACCTACGAATTCGCCAATTATGAGTTGGGCGCTTTAACCATTCAGCCATGGATGCTTAGCGGGGATCCTCGTACATGGTGAATAACCAAATTCCAATTGAAGTGAAATCTTTCAAATAAATCAATGCAATTTAGGAGGATTCAATTAAAGGACATCAATTCAAATCCTGGGTTTTCGAATTGAGAGAGATATTGCAAGAATTCTCGCTATTTCTTAGATTCATGGACCCAATTCAATTCAGCGGGATCTTTCATTCACATTTTTTCCATCAAGAGAGTTTTATAAAACTCTTGGACTCCCGAATTTGGAGTATCCTACTTTCACGTAATTCACAGGGTTCAACAAGCAATCGATATTTCACGATCAAGGATGTAGTACTCTTTGTAGTAGTGGTTCTTATATATCGTATTAACAATCGAAAGATGGTCGAAAGAAAAAATCTCTATTTGACAGGGCTTCTTCCTATACGTATGAATTCCATTGGACCCAGAAATGATACATTAGAAGAATCTTTTGAGTCTTCCAATATCAATAGGTTGATTGTTCCGCTCCTGTATCTACCAAAAGGAAAAAAGATCTCTGAGAGCTCTTTCCTGGATCCGAAAGAGAGTAATCGGGTTCTCCCAATAACTAAAAAGTGTATCATGCCTGAATCTAACTGGGGTTCGCGGTGGTGGAGGAACTGGATCGGAAAAAAGAGGGATTCTAGTTGTAAGATATCTAATGAAACCGCCGCTGGAATTGAGATCTCATTCAAAGAGAAAGAAAGATATAAAATATCTGGAGTTTCTTTTTGTATATTATATGGATATGGATGATCCGATCCGCAAGGACCATGATTGGGAATTGTTTGATCGTCTTTCTCGAGGAAGAGGCGAAACATAATCAACTTGAATTCAGGACAGCTATTCGAAATCTTAGTGAAAGACTAGATTTATTATCTCATGTTTGCTTTTCGTGAAAAAATACCAATTGAAGTGGAGGTTTTTTTCTTCAAACAACAAGGGGCGGGGTCAACTATTCAATCAAATGATACTGAGCATGTTTCCCATCTCTTCTTGAGAAACAAGCGGGCTCTTTCTTTGCAAAATTGTGCTCAATTTCATATGTGGCAATTCCGCCAAGATCTCTTCGTTAGTTGGGGGAAGACTCCACACGAATCGGATTTTTTGAGGATCGTATCGAGAGAGAATTGGATTTGGTTAGACAATGTGTGGTTGGTAAACAAGGATCGATTTTTTAGCAAGGTACGGAATGTATCATCAAATATTCAATATGACTCCACGAGATCTAGTTTCATTCAAGTAACGGATTCTAGCCAATTGAAAGGATCTTCTGATCAATCCAGGGATCAGTTCGATTCCATTAGGAATGAGGATTCAGAATATCACACATTGATCAATCAAAGAGAGATTCAACAACTAAAAGAAAGATCGATTCTTTGTTGGGATCCTTCCTTTCTTCAAATGGAACGAATAGAGATCGAATCAGAATGAACAGAAACAGAGATCGAATCAGAGCGATTCCCTAAATGCCTTTCTGGATATTCCTCAATGTGCCGACTATTCATGGAACGTGAGAAGCAGATGATTATTCATCTGCTTCCGGAAGAAATCGAAGAGTTTCTTGGGAATCCTACAAGAGCCAATCGTTCTTTTTTCTCTGACAGATGGTCAGAACTTCATCTGGGTTCGAATCCTACTGAGAGGTCCACTAGAGATCAGAAATTATTGAAGAAAGAACAAGATGTTTCTTTTGTTCTTTCCAGGCGATCGGAAAATAAAGAAATAGTTAATATATTCAAGATAATTATGTATTTACAAAATACCGTCTCAATTCATCCTATTTCATCAGATCCGGGATGTGATATGGTTCCGAAGGATGAACTGGACAGTTCCAATAAGATTTCATTCTTGAACAAAAATCCATTTTTTGGTTTATTTCATCTATTCCATGACCGGAACATGGGGGGATACACGTTACACCACTATTTTGAATTAGAAGAGAGATTTCAAGAAATGGCAGATCTATTCACTCTATCAATAACCGAGCCGGATCTGGTGTATCATAAGGGATTTGCCTTTTCTATTGATTCCTCCGGATTGGATCAAAAACAATTCTTGAATGAGGTATTCAACTCCAGGGATGAATCGAAAAATAAATCTTTATTGGATCTACCTCCTCTTTGTTATGAAGAGAATGAATCTTTTTATCGAAGGATCATAAAAAAATGGGTCCGGACCTCTTGCGGGAATGATTTGGAAGATCCAAAACCAAAAATAGTGGTATTTGCTAGCAACAACATAATGGAGGCAGTCAATCAATATAGATTGATCTGAAATCTGATTCAAATCCAATATAGCACCTATGGCTATGGGTACATAAGAAATGTATTGAATCGATTCTTTTTAATGAATCGAGTCGATCGCAACTTCAAATATAGAGTTCAAAGGTATCAAATAGGAAATGATACTCTGAATCATAGAACTTGTAATATCCTTTCTCAAGAGTATTCTAGCTTCAACGACTTTATCTTGGGTGTTTTGAATCTATGTATATATATGTATCCATATACCAAATGCATTGGGTTAATTTGTAGTACTCTAGAAATATTCTAGGGTCATATATCACCCTCTCTTAGATTTATTTTTATTACAAGAACAATCATATTTCATCTCATTCTATACATAAATATGAGTAGTACACTCCTTAATTTAAGTCATAGTATTTTTTTTTTTTTACAAGTGACCAATGCCTCTCAAGGAAGTCTAGCCCTATTAGATAAATTAAATTTTCTCCACTTAAGCCCCTCCCCCTCACATTTTCGGCCAGAACAAGGAGAGAAGGAGAGACTCTCCTTCTTGTTTCATATTGCATCAAACTCCCTCCATTCATCTCAACCCTAACACCCACACCATCACCTCCTCTTCTCTTCTTGTGTTTTCTTCCAAAATCAACATGGACAAACATCAATTTTCTCTATGAAGTGAGGTTGGAGCAGCCACACTTGATAGCAAGGAGGAGCAAAGTCAGATTAGGGAGAGAATCTTAAGGAACTCAACCTCCATTGCACTAGCTTCATCCTTTGCTTATGTGAGTTTCCTTAGTTTAGTGCTTGGTAATCATAAACCCAAGCTTAGGAATTTTGATTCTTGCTCTTATGGTTTGATTTCATGCTTGCATGTTAATTATATGAAGTAAAGTGACTGCAGATGGTTGTTGTAAATTATTTATCTTAAATGCATGTGTTCTATTTGTGAAAAGCCCCAAATGAAGTTGTTGGCCAGAAACCCGTATAGACATATGTGCAGTATTTTACTTATAACTATTTCTATGGGGCTCTGTTTGGTACGATTTTTATTTTTAGGGAAACTAGACTCGATTTGCTACAGTTTAGACACTGAGTTTGCTGTTTTTCATTGAGTATTGAGGGAGAAAAACCTGTTACAAGCCAGAGGACAATTGCTGTCCTGTTTTTCGAATGCAGTGACTTTTTGATTAAAACTATACTTTTTGGACAGTTTCTTCTCAAAACGGAAATTTTATTTATAAACTAGACATGTTAAGCTTTCCATAGAGGGGTCGTTTTCCCAAATCCGACATCGTTTGATATTTTAATAAATTCATAGAAGTTGGCTAAAAACTGGAAATTTCTGCAGGTGCTGTTGATGTTTTAAATTCTTGATAAGCATTTGTTTGAAGGTTATTTGGGCTGATTTAAAATGCTTCATGCTGTAACAATAGTGCATAAAAGTAAACTATAGCTTGGCATCCAATAATGACGACCATCCTCTATCCGATATGATTCGAGTTAGAATGGAGGTCAGAGACATTTCAGATGTCGAGTATAGAGTCCTTCCCGTTTGGAAGGCAATCACAGAAGTCCTTTCAGTTAGGAAGGCAAACAGGTAAGTGCAAACAAGTGGGACGCCACTTGTGGTCATAGACGTATGTCCTGCCTTACAAGTATAGAGCTGTTTCCTCTAATTACCATAGCGTACAAGGAGGGGACAGCGACGTTTTTCACTGATAAAAAACCCCAAGGGATGTCCAAGTATATAGAGTTTACTTTTATATTGTTTATTGATGTTATTGTAAATCTACTTACAAGTATTTATGAAACTGAGTCTTTGCAGGAAATTCACTGAGATTAGTTATCTCACTACTCATATTTGTTGTTTCAGATAAGAAAGAGTAGCGCATCATTGTACCCCAAGGACGGCAGGCATTGAGGACTTTGTAAAAAATTCCTTGTATAAGCCAGATTTAGTATGTATTATTAACTGGTTAATGCCTTAGTTCAAAACTCAGTTTCGTTTGTTTCGTTTATTATGGACTAAATTTGTACAAACTAGAGACTATGGCTTCCGCCACTCTGTTGTTATCTACTTATGTCTAACCTTCATGTGATACTTATGTCTTACATAGTAATGTAACAAAGGGTTATTACATTTATGGTATCAGAGCAGTTCAATCCAATTGGGTTGTGATTAAGTAGTTTAGTTTCTCTTTACTTTTAGTTTCATTTTCCATAATCTTATTACTTTGATATAAAGCATTAAGCCTGATCAACTTAATGTTTTATGCAATGTATGCAGACAATGGAACGTGGAGCTGGAAGAAGAGGCCGTGGTAGAGCACCTTTGAATCAATCCCATGAGTATCAACCTGGACCTGGTAATGCTGATTGGATGGCTATGGTAAATGCCATGAGAGAACAAGCTAATGCCACCACTCATCTTATTAATCAGTTGGCTCAGGGGGGACTTGGAAATTTGGGAGCAGGCCCAGCACAACCTCCTGAAGATCCCAATCATAGTTGGAATGAGTTTAGAAAGAATCAACCGCCACCTTTTGCTGGAGGACCGGATCCTGCAGAAGCACAATATTGGTTAAGGGAAATGGAAAAGATCTTTAGTGTGGTGGTGTGCGCTGAAGAACAAAAGACTTGTTTTGCCACTCATTACTTGAAGGGAGAAGCCGAAAGTTGGTGGAGAGGTGCTAGAGAGCGAATGCTATCAACTGGAACACCCTTGACATGGGAAAACTTCCAAAATGTCTTTCTTGGGAAGTATTTTCCTAGAAGTGTGAGGAAGCAAAAAGAGTTAGAGTTTACTCGCCTGGTGCAAGGTGATATGTCTATTGCGGAGTACACATCTAAGTTTGAAGAGTTGGCTAAGTACTCCCCACACTTGAGATATGCCCCAGACGAGGAGTGGAAGGTAACCCAATATGAATTGGGGTTGGACCTGAGATCAGATGCTATGTTGGACAACTGGGAATAACCGAGTATGCCACATTGGTGGAAAAATGTCAAATTGCTGAAGCAAACCTAATGATTATGCAAGAGGACCATCAATTAAAGTGGCAGAAGAAAAAGGAGGAAGGAAAACATTCTCAACAGTTGAAGGTAAAGGGAAGTCTGGGAAAAGGAAAACAAGTGCAAGTTTTAGAGCCTCCAAAGGGAATAGGATGTGCAAAGTGTGGCAAGAATCATAGAGGAGAATGCCGCATGGGTCAGAATGTGTGTTATCACTATGGACAGGCTGGACATGTGTCTCAAAACTGTCCAGCTCGAAAACAAAAAGGAGTGGTTATTTCAGAACAGCCGACTAAAGGAAGGGTCTTCACACTCAGTGGTAAGAAGGCTAAAGGTACAGACAACTTGATTACCGGTATGTGTTTCCTTAATCAAGAACCTTTAGTTGTACTTTTTGATTCTGGTGCCACTCACTCTTTTATTTCATGTGAGTGTGCCTTGCGTCTAAATTTGTACTTATCTTCATTGTCATGTCCCTTAGTTGTGTCCACCCCAGCGGAAGGTAACATAGAAACTTCTTTAGTTTGTGAGAAGCGTCCCCTTGTGATTTTAAATAAATTGTTTCATGTTGACTTAATTTGTTTACCCTTAAGTGATCTAGATGTCATCCTAGGGATGGATTGGCTCTCTGCTAATCAGGTCACCCTAAATTGCCTAGACAAAACCATTACCTTTCCTCCCACCAACCTGGACTATAATGATTCAACTTCCTTTTCAGTGGTTAGTGAGTCACACCCAACTCAGTGCCTAAAAAGTGGGGACCCAGGTTTTATCAGTTCACTTTCTTCAAGTTCTAAGGCAAGCAATGATGTAGCATCTATCCCCGTGGTAAATGAATTCAAGGACATATTTCCGGAAGATATGGTTTCCTTACCACCAGAGAGGGAGATTGAGTTTTCCATAGATTTGGTTCCTGGCACGGGACCAATATCTATAGCATCTTATAGGATGTCGCCCCTAGAGTTAAAGGAACTCAAAACCCAAATAGACGACTTGTTGGCCAAGCAATTTATCAGACCGAGTGCATCCCCATGGGGCGCACCAGTACTGTTGGTTAGGAAAAAGGATGGGAGCATGAGACTCTGTGTAGATTACAGACAACTCAACAAGGTGACTGTCAAAAATAAGTACCCACTCCCTAGAATAGATGATCTATTGGATCAACTTAGAGGAGCAGGAGTCTTCTCTAAAATTGATCTGAGGTCAGGATACCATCAAATAAGGATAAAGCCTGAGGATATAACAAAGACTGCGTTTCGGACGCGATATGGACATTATGAATATTTGGTTATGCCGTTTGGTCTGACTAATGCTCCTGCAGTATTTATGGATTATATGAACAGGATATTCAGGCATTTCTTAGATAAGTTTGTAGTTGTCTTCATTGATGATATCCTAATCTATTCTAATAATCCCGAAGAGCATGAAGGTCATCTTAGGATAGTGTTACAAATCTTAAGGGAGAAAAGATTGTTTGCTAAACTAGAATAGTGTGAATTCTGGATGACAGAGGTGAATTTCTTAGGTCATGTAATTTCACAAGAAGGAGTAGCGGTGGACCCTAGTAAAGTGGATGTTGTTCTGAATTGGGAAAGGCCTAGAACCATTACCGAAGTCAAGAGTTTCCTAGGACTAGCTGGTTACTACAGGAGGTTTATTAGGGGTTTCTCTCAGTTGGCCTTGCCCTTAACCCGTTTAACACGTAAAGATCAACCTTTTGCGTGGACTACAGAGTGTGAAAAGAGCTTTTTGGAATTGAAGACCCGTTTAACTACTGCACCGGTACTAACTATACCAAACCCGGCCTTAGGATTTGAGGTTTACTGTGATGCCTCTTTAAGGGGTCTGGGATGTGTACTAATGCAAAATAGACAAGTGGTAGCCTATGCTTCTCGTCAACTAAAACCTCATGAAGAAAATTATCCTACCCATGACCTAGAATTAGCTGCCATAGTATTCGCTTTAAAGATATGGAGGCATTACCTTTATGGAACTCGATTTGAAGTGTTTAGTGATCATAAGAGTTTAAAATACCTCTTTGATCAAAGAGAACTAAATATGAGGCAAAGGAGATGGATGGAGTTCCTTAAAGATTATGATTTTGAGTTAAGGTATCACCCAGGGAAAGCGAATGTGGTAGCAGATGCTCTAAGTAGGAAAGGTCTTCATATTTCCTTCATGATGGTACATGAGATGAAATTGTTGGAAGATTTCCGCAATTTGAATTTAAATGTGGAAATAGGACGGGATAGCATCTTTTTGAACCACATTGAAATCTCTTCCGATTTCAGAACTCAAGTTAAGCAGGCTCAACTAGTGGATGAGAAGTTGCAATCTAAAAAATATAATCCTGGTTTCTCAGAAGCCAGAGATGGAGTTATCCTCTTCCATGAGAGGGTGTGCATTCCCAATGATGGACAAATGAAAAGACAAGTTTTGGAGGAAGCACACAAAAGCGATTTCTCAGTGCATCCTGATTCCACCAAGATGTATCAAGATCTTAAACGAATGTATTGGTGGCCAGGTATGAAAAGGGATATAGCAGAGTTTGTCTCTCAATGTCTAGTATGTCAACAGGTCAAGGTTGAACACCAAAGACCCTCGGGCATGCTTCAACCCTTACAATTGCCCGTTTGGAAATGGGAAAGCATATCCATGGATTTTGTTATGGGTTTACCTCGTACACAATCGGGTTATGACTCCATATGGGTAATTGTAGACCGTTTGACGAAGTCAGCCCATTTTTTACCAGTTAAAGCCTCCCACAACACAGCCAGATTAGCTAAGTTGTTCATAAGAGAAATAGTTAGGTTGCATGGGGTGCCAGCAAGTATTGTGTCAGATAGAGACCCTAAGTTTACTTCCAGATTTTGGAAAGCTTTTCACCGAGCCTTAGGGACGAGGCTAAATCTTAGCACTACTTATCATCCTCAAACAGATGGTCAGACAGAAAGGACCATTCAAACCTTAGAGGATATGCTGAGGGCTTGCACTTTGGAAGGTGGCGGGAGTTGGGATAACCATCTACCATTGATAGAGTTTGCCTATAATAATAGCCACCACTCCAGCATAGGCATGGCACCATATGAGGCACTCTATGGTCGCAAATGTAGAACTCCCTTATGCTGGTCAGAAGTAGGAGATAAGGGAATCCTTGGACCGGAAATAATCCAAGAAACTACGGAGAAAATTCGAATAATAAGGGATAAGCTATGAATTGCTCAAAGTCGGCAAAAGAGTTATGCCGATCAAAGAAGAAGGCCTTTAGAATTTGAAGAGGGTGACCATGTGTTCATACGTGTAACCCCCACAATAGGCATTGGGAGGGTTGTAAAGGCTAAGAAATTAAGTCCTCGTTATATTGGACCCTTTCAGATCCTTCATCGAGTCGGTCCTGTAGCATATCAATTAGCCCTACCTCCTTCCTTGTCTGGTTTACATGATGTCTTCCACGTGTCACAACTCAAAAAGTACATTCGTAATCCATCCCAACCTTTGAGTTATGACACAATTCCTTTAAGACCCAATTTAACCTTCCAACCGACGCCGGTTCAAGTTGTTGACCGCAGCCTGAAAACATTGAGAAATAGGACCATTCCAATGGTGAAGGTTATTTGGGAAGGATCAACTCCTGAAGAGGCAACTTAGGAGTTTGAGGAGGACATGAGAAAAGAATACTCCTACCTTTTCCACAGGTATGTTATAACTTCAATTTTGAGGACAAAATTTCTTGTAGGGGGTTAGAAATGTAATATCCTTTCTCAAGAGTATTCTAGCTTCAACGACTTTATCTTCGGTGTTTTGAATCTATGTATATATATATATATATATATATATATTTCATAAGTGTATAATCTATAATTGGTTGATTAGTGAAGTAATACATTTTCTTTTATATATATGTATCCATATACCAAATGCATTGGGTTAATTTGTAGTACTCTAGAAATATTCTAGGGTCATATATCACCCTCTCTTAGATATATTTTTATTACAAGAACAATCATATTTCATCTCATTCTATACATAAATATGAGTAGTACACTCCTTAATTTAAGTCATAGTAGTTTTTTTTACAAGTGACCAATGCCTCTCAAGGAAGTCTAGCCCTATTAGATAAATTAAATTTTCTCCACTTAAGCCCCTCCCCCTCACAT
Source organism: Ammopiptanthus mongolicus (assembly GCA_039655645.1). Classification (NCBI taxonomy): domain Eukaryota; kingdom Viridiplantae; phylum Streptophyta; class Magnoliopsida; order Fabales; family Fabaceae; genus Ammopiptanthus; species Ammopiptanthus mongolicus. Next base: position 60,047,549 of record CM077347.1, on the reverse strand, counting down.
TTTCGGCTAGAACAAGGAGAGAAGGAGAGACTCTCCTTCTTGTTTCATATTGCATCAAACTCCCTCCATTCATCTCAACCCTAACACCCACACCATCACCTCCTCTTCTCTTCTTGTGTTTTCTTCCAAAATCAACATGAACAAACATCAATTTTCTCTATGAAGTGAGGTTGGAGCAGCCACACTTGATAGTAAGGAGGAGCAAAGTCAGATTAGGGAGAGAATATTAAGGAACTCAACCTCCATTGCACTAGCTTCATCCTTTGCTTATGTGAGTTTCCTTAGTTTAGTGCTTGGTAATCATAAACCCAAGCTTAGGAATTTTGATTCTTGCTCTTATTGTTTGATTTCATGCTTGCATGTTAATTATATGAAGTAAAGTGACTGCAGATGGTTGTTGTAAATTATTTATCTTGCATGCATGTGTTCTGTTTGTGAAAAGCCCCAAATGAAGTTGCTGGCCAGAAACCCGTATAGACATATGTGCAGTATTTTACTTATAACTATTTCTATGGGGCTCTGTTTGGTACGATTTTTATTTTTATGGAAACTAGACTCGATTTGCTACAGTTTAGACACTGAGTTTGCTGTTTTTCATTGAGTATTGATGGAGAAAAACCTGTTACAAGCCAGAGGACAATTGCTGTCCTGTTTTTCGAATGCAGTGACTTTTTGATTAAAACTGTACTTTTTGGACAGTTTCTTCTCAAAACGAAAATTTTATTTATAAACTAGACATGTTAAGCTTTCCATAGAGGGGTCGTTTTCCCAAATCCGACATCGTTTGATATTTTAATAAATTCATAGAAGTTGGCTAAAAACTGGAAATTTCTGCAGGTGCTGTTGATGTTTTAAATTCTTGATAAGCATTTGTTTGAAGGTTATTTGGGCTGATTTAAAATGCTTCATGCTGTAACAATAGTGCATAAAAGTAAACTATAGCTTGGCATCCAATAATGACGACCATCCTCTATCCGATATGATTCGAGTTAGAATGGAGGTCAAAGACATTTCAGATGTCGAGTATAGAGTCCTTCCTGTTTGGATGGCAATCACAGAAGTCCTTTCAGTTAGGAAGGCAAACAGGTAAGTGCAAACAAGTGGCACGCCACTTGTGGTCATAGACGTATGTCCTGCCTTACAAGTATAGAGCTGTTTCCTCTAATTACCATAGCGTACAAGGAGGGGACAGCAACGTTTTTCACTGATAAAAACCCCCAAGGGATGTCCAAGTATATAGAGTTTACTTTTATATTGTTTATTGATGTTATTATAAATCTACTTACAAGTATTTACGAAATTGAGTCTTTGCAGGAAATTCACTGAGATTAGTTATCTCACTACTCATATTTGTTGTTTCAGATAAGAAAGAGTAGCGCATCATTGTACCCCAAGGACGGCAGGCATTGAGGACTTTGTAAAAAATTCCTTGTATAAGCCAGATTTAGTATGTATTATTAACTGGTTAATGCCTTAGTTCAAAACTCAGCTTCGTTTGTTTAGTTTATTATGGACTAAATTTGTACAAACTAGAGACTATGGCTTCCGCCACTCTGTTGTTATCTACTTATGTCTAACCTTCATGTGATACTTATGTCTTACATAGTAATGTAACAAAGGGTATTACAGAACTATAATGAAATACGCGATCAACCAACATTTATCAAATTTGAAAAAGAGTCAGAAGAAATGGTTCGATCCTCTTATTTTGATTTCTCGAACTGAGAGATCCATGAATCGGGATCCTAATGCATATAGATACAAATGGTCCAATGGGAGCAAGAATTTCCAGGAACATTTGGAACATTTCATTTCTGGGCAGAATAGCCGTTTTCAAGTAGTGTTCGATCGATTACGTATTAATCAATATTCGATTGATTGGTCTGAGGTTATCGACAAAAAAGATTTGTCTAAGTCACTTTGTTTCTTTTTGTCCAAGTTACTTCTTTTTTTGTCCAAGTTTCTTCTCTTTTTGTCTAACTCACTTCCTTTTTTCTTTGTGAGTTTCGGGAGTATCCCCATTCATAGGTCCGAGATCCACATCTATGAATTGAAAGGTCCGAATGATCCACTCTGTAATCAGTTGTTAGAATCAATAGGTCTTCAAATCGTTCATTTGAAAAAATGGAAACCCTTCTTATTGGATGACCATGATATTTCCCAAAAATCGAAATTCTTGATCAATGGAGGAACAATATCACCATTTTTGTTCAATTAGATACCAAAGTGGATGATTGACTCATTCCATACTAGAAAGAATCGCAGCAAATCTTTTGATAACACGGATTCCTATTTCTCAATGATATCCCACGATCAAGACAATTTGCTGAATCCCGTGAAACCATTTCATAGAAGTTCATTGATATCCTCTTTTTATAAAGCAAATCGACTTAGATTCTTGAATAATCGATATCACTTCTGCTTCTATTGTAACAAAAGATTCCCTTTTTATGTGGAAAAGGACTGTATCAATAATTATGATTTTACGTATGGACAATTCCTCAATATCTTGTTCATTCGCAACAAAATATTTTGTTTGTGTGGCGGTAAAAAAAAAACATGCTTTTTTGGAGAGAGATACTATTTCACCAATCGAGTCACAGGTATCTAACATATTGATACCTAACGATTTTCCGCAAAGTGGTGACGAAGGGTATAACTTATACAAATTTTTCCATTTTCCAATTCGACCCGATCCATTCGTTCTTAGAGCTATTTACTCGATCGCAGACATTTCTGGAACACCTCTAACAGAGGGACAAATAGTCAATTTTGATAGAACTTATTGTCAACCTCTTTCAGATATGAATCTACCTGATTCAGAAGGGAAGAACTTGCATCAGTATCTCAATTTCAATTCAAACATGGGTTTGATTCACACTCCATGTTCTGAGAAATATTTACCATCCGAAAAGAGGAAAAAAACAGAGTCCTTTTCTAAAAAAATGCCTTGAGAAAGGGCAGATGTATAGAACCTTTCAACGATAGTGCTTTTTCAACTCTCTCCAAATGGAATCTATTCCAAACATATATACCATGGTTCCTTACTTCGACAGGGTATAAATATCTAAATCTCATATTTTTAGATACTTTTTCAGACCTATTGCCGATACTAAGTAACAGCCAAAAATTTGTATCCATTTTTCATGATATTATGCATGGATCAGATATATCATGGCGAATTCTTCAGAAAAAAAATTGTGTCTTCCACAATGGAATCTGATAAGTGAGATTTCGAGTAAGTGTTTACATAATCTTCTTCTGTCCGAAGAAATTATTCATCGAAATAATGAGTCACCATTGATATCGACACATCTGAGATCGCTAAATGTTCGGGAGTTCCTCTATTCAATCCTTTTCCTTCTTCTTGTTGCTGGATATCTCGTTCATACACATCTTTTCTTTGTTTCTCGAGCCTATAATGAGTTACAGACAGAGTTCGAAAAGGTCAAATCTTTGATGATTCCATCATACATGATTGAGTTGCGAAAACTTCTGGATAGGTATCCTACATCTGAACTGAATTCTTTCTGGTTAAAGAATCTCTTTCTAGTTGCTCTGGAACAATTAGGAGATTCTCTATAAGAAATACTGGGTTCTGCTTCTGGCGGCAACATGCTATGGGGTGGTGGTCTTGCTTGTGGGGTCAAATCAATACGTTCTAAGAAGAAATATTGGAATCTCATCGATCTCATAAGTATCATACCAAATCCCATCAATCGAATCGCTTTTTCGAGAAATACGAGACATCTAAGTCATACAAGTAAAGCGATCTATTCCTTGATAAGAAAAATAAAAAAACGTGAATGGTGATTGGATTGATGATAAAATAGAATCCTGGGTCTCGAACAGTGATTCGATTGATGATAAAGTAAGAGAATTCTTGGTTCAGTTCTCTACCTTAATGACAGAAAAAAGGATTGATCAAATTCTATTGAGTCTGACTCATAGTGATCATTTATCGAAGAATAACTATGGTTATCAAATGATTGAACAACCGGGAGCAATTTACTTACGATACTTAGTTGACATTCATAAAAAGTATCTAATGAATTATGAGTTCAATATATCCTGTTTAGCAGAAAGACAGATATTCCTTGCTCATTACCAGATAATCACTTATTCACAAACCCCGTCTGGGGCTAATAGTTTTCATTTCCCATCTCATGGGAAACCCTTTTTGCTCCGCTTAGCCCTACCCCCTAGGGGTATTTTAGTGATAGGTTCTATAGGAACTGGATGATCCTATTTGGTCAAATGCCTAGCGACAAACTCCTATCTTCCTTTCATTACAATATTTCTGAACAAGTTCCTGGATAACAAGCCTAAGGGTTTTCTTATTGACGATAGTGATGATAGTGATGATATCGACCGTGACCTTGATACGGAGCTGGAGCTTCTAACTATGATGAATGCACTAACTATGGATATGATGCCGGAAATAGACCGATTTTATATCCCCCTTCAATTCGAATTAGCAAAAGCAATGTCTCCTTGCATAATATGGATTCCAAACATTCATGATCTGGATGTGAATGAGTCGAATTACTTATCCCTCGGTCTATTAGTGAACTATCTCTCTAGGGATTGTGAAAGATGTTCCACTAGAAATATTCTTGTTATTCCTTCGACTCATATTCCCCAAAAAGTAGATCTCGCTCTAATAGCTCCGAATAAATTAAATACATGCATTAAGATACGAAGGCTTCTTATTCCACAACAACGAAAGCACTTTTTCACTCTTTCATATACTAGGGGATTTCACTTGGAAAAGAAGATGTTCCATACTAATGGATTCGGGTCCATAACTATGGGTTCCAGTGTACGAGATCTTGTAGCACTTACCAATGAGGCCCTATCAATTAGTATTATACAAAATAAATCCATTATAGACTCTAATATAATTAGATCTGCTCTTCATAGACAAACTTGGGATTTGCGATCCCAGGTAAGATCGGTTCAGGATCATGGGATCCTTTTCTATCAGATAGGAAGGGCTGTTTCACAAAATGTACTTCTAAGTAATTGCTCCATAGATCCTATATCTATCTATATGAAGAAGAAATCATGTAACGAGGGGGATTCTTATTTGTACAAATGGTATTTCGAACTTGGAACGAGCATGAAGAAATTAACGATACTTCTTTATCTTTTGAGTTGTTCTGCCGGATCGGTCGCTCATGACCTTTGGTCTCTACCTGGACCTAAAGAAAAAAATGGGATCACTTCTTATGGACTCGTTGAGAATGATTTGATCTAGTTCATGGCCTATTAGAAGTAGAAGGCGCTCTAGGGGGATCCTCACGGACAGAAAAAGATTGCAGTCAGTTTGATAATGATCGAGTGACATAGCTTCTTCAGCCCGAACCAAGGAATCCCTTAAATATGATTCAAAATGGATCTTGTTCTATCGTTGATCAGAGATTTCTCTATGAAAAATATGAATCGGAGTTTGAAGAAGGGGAAGGAGTCCTCGACCCGTAACAGATAGAGGAGGATTTATTCAATCACATAGTTTGGGCTCCTAGAATATGGCGCCCTTGGGGCTTTCTATTTGATTGTATCGAAAGGCCCAATGAATTGGGATTTCCATATTGGGCCAGGTCATTTCGGGGCAAGCGGATCATTTATGATGAAGAGGATGAGCTTCAAGAGAATGATTCGGAGTTCTTGCAGGGTGGAACCATGCAGTACCAGACACGAGATAGATCTTCCAAAGAACAAGGTTATTTTCGAATAAGCCAATTCATTTGGGACCCTGCGGATCCACTCTTTTTCCTATTCAAAGATCAGCCTTTTGTCTCTGTGTTTTCACATCGAGAATTCTTTGCAGATGAAGAGATGTCAAGGGGGCTTCTTACTTCCCAAACAGATCTTCCTACATCTATATATAAACGCTGGTTTATCAAGAATACGCAAGAAAAGCATTTCGAATTGTTGATTCGTCGCCAGAGATGGCTTAGAACCAATAGTTCATTATCTAATGGATTTTTCCATTCTAATACTCTATTCGAGAGTTATCAATATTTATCAAATCTGTTCCTATCTAACGGAACGCTATTGGATCAAATGACAAAGACATTGTTAAGAAAAAGATGGCTTATCCCGGATGAAATGGTTGTTGCTATCTGCTCCAATAACGAATCATTGGTTTAACTGAATAACGAAATAAAATAGATAGACCTTGCTTTCTCTTCGTCTCAGGTCGATGGATCTTCTCAATTGAAAGATCCCCTATATCGATAATACACATTCCAGTTGACTGAGCCTAATTCTAATTGTTTTGTTCCGAAGCAAAGATATCCACGGGGCGGTTTGTCCTATTCAGATATTCACGACTAAAAGGTACTGAATTCTCTTTCTTTTCGGATAGGCCCTGAAAGGAGAAGGAAGGTTGGAATGCCAACAGGCGTCTATTATTATTATTGAATTCACCCGACCCGAGAGTACAGTACCCATTTTGGGAACGTCCGGTGCCAAAGTCATTGAATGGGTAAGTCGCCAATTCCTAAAACGGACTATGTAATGTACTTTATCCGTTGGGTTACGTACGGGTGGGCATTTTACCAGAGGTTTCTATTGTATCAATCTACCCCTGTGTGATTCCTGTTGAAGCATATA
>CM077347.1:59965928-60023428 GCA_039655645.1 Ammopiptanthus mongolicus | reverse complement strand
CCTTCCATAGCATCCGGTAACCATACATGAAGGGGGAATTGGGCAGATTTAGCAACGGAACCGCAAAATAACAAAAGGGCACACAAAGTAACAAAAAAAATATTAACCTCATTATTATAAATCAAGTTATTGAATATTTGAAACAAATCCCGAAATTCTAAACTACCCGTTATCCAATAAAAACCTAGAATTCCTAATAATAAACCAAAATCTCCTACACGATTAGTTACAAAAGCTTTTTGACAAGCATTTGCCGCAATAGGACGTGTGAACCAAAAACCTATTAATAGATAAGAACACATTCCAACCAATTCCCAAAAAATATAAATTTGTATCAAATTAGAACTAGTAACTAATCCCAACATCGAAGTATTAAAAAAAAATCATATAAGCAAAAAATCTCAAATACCCTTGATCATGAGACATATTATCACTATAAATAAGAACCAGAATACCAACAGTAGAATTAATATTGACATAATAGAGGTAAGTGAATCGATCAAATAGCCAAACTCTAAAGAAAGATCATTATTTATAGTCCAAGACCATACATATTGATAGATAAAACTGGTATTGATTTGATGAATAGACAGATCGACCGACAAAATCATAACTATACTTAAAAAAAAAATACTAGGAAAAGCCCACATACGGCGAAGATTTTTTGTTGTCGTGGGAAAAAGTAGGAGCCCCACTCCTATTAACATAGGAACTGGAAGTGGAATGAAAGGTATGATCCATGACGAGTGATGTGTATATTCCATAAAAAAAGAAAATAAAGAATAAAAAATTTTATGATTCTTACTTAATGAGTTTTGTTTCTTATTCGCCGATTTTATCTCTTTTGTAAAGGGTTCAGTTAATAAAAAGTGAACATATAAACAGAATTATCTATTATTCATTTTTCTGAATCTTCGCGCTTTCAATATTGCCAAGTACAAAGTAAAAATGGGCCAATAACCAAATTACTAAGTGAAAAATAAACTTTTTTTTTTTACAATTATACAAAAATTTTATCTATAGAATGAGGATAAATAATTATACCACAACTAAAAACAGTCGTTTGTTTATTTTGATATGAATCATCACGAATCATAAAAACAATTTATATGATATGACCAATAAAATAATAATTCTTGTTTATTATTCAGAAACATAAGTTCAAAAATGAACTAATTGATTTTTTTATTTTCCATTAGAATAAAAAGACATCTATGTTTGGAAACGTTTTGAAAAAGGGTTGTTATATAAATAACATTCAATGTTTTTTACTTTATTAGATATAGAAAACATAAAAAGTGGGAATTCAGATAGAATAGATAAGATATATGGCTAATTAAAGAACAATTCATTTTCATTTACAGAAGAAATGTCTTTCACATCGAATTGTGTATGTAGCAATGAAAAAACTATACTAGTTGAATGGCAGTCCCCAAAAAGCGCACTTCTATATCAAAAAAAAAAGAATTCGGAAAACTTTTTGGAAAAAAGGGGGTATTGGACAGCATTGAAATCTTTTTCTTTAGCGCAATCTATTTCTACGGGGAATTCAAAAAGTTTTTTTGTGTAACAAATAGAGAAAGTTGGAATAATCTGAATTAACTGGATTCAAAGAATATTTTCTAATATACAATAGAATATTTAATATAGAATTGTCTATAATTATTTATTATTAAATTTTTTATTCTCATAAATAAAAATAAGAATTCTATTATATAAATTATAATAGAATTCTTATTTATCATTTTAATGTTGACTAAAAAATATTACATTTTTAAATTGATTCTTTCAATCTCGACGATTGACTAAAAATCCGTTATTATGATTTCGAGTAAGCCGCTATGGTGAAATTGGTAGACACGCTGCTCTTAGGAAGCAGTGCTAAAGCATCTCGGTTCGAGTCCGAGTGGCGGCATGGCATTTAATCTTCTAAAAGAGTAAGTCCTATAATGAAGCCAATTCCCGATTTCTATTCTATTCCTAGTATAGTATTCAGACCTTTGTTTTCATTTTCATTTTATGATATTTTCAACTTTAGAGCATATATTAACTCATATATCATTTTCGGTCGTATCAATTGTAATTTCAATTCATTTGATAACCTTACTAGTCAATGAAATCGTAGGATTATATGATTCGTTCGAAAAGGGCATGATGATAACTTTTTTCTGTATAAGGGATTTTAGTTACTCGTTGGATTTTTTCGAGCCATTTACCATTTAGAGATTTATATGAATCATTAATCTTTCTTTCGTGGGGTTTTTCCATTTTTCATATGATTCCATGTTTAAAAAAAGCATAAAAACCATTTAAGTACAATAATCGCACCAAGTGTTATGTTTACCCAAGGTTTTGCTACTTCGGGTCTTTTAACCGAAATGCATCAATCCACAATATTAGTACCCGCTCTACAATCCCATTGGTTAATGATGCACGTAAGTATGATTTATATTGGGCTATGCAGCTCTTTTATGTGGATCATTATTATCAGTAGCTATTTTAGTCATTAAATTTCGCAAAATCATACAAATTATTGGTAAAAGCAATAATTTATATTTTTTAAATGAATTATTTTCTTTTGCTGAAATCAAATACATAAATATGAATGAAAGAAACAATGGTTTACGAAACATTTCTTTTTTTTCTTCTAGAAATTATTACAGGTTTCAATTTATTCAACAATTGGACCGTTGGAGTTATTGTATTATTAGTCTAGGTTTTATTTTTTTAACAATAGGTATTCTTTCAGGAGCAGTATGGGCTAATGAGGCATGGGGATCATATTGGAATTGGGATCCAAAGGAAACTTGGGCCTTTATTACTTGGACCATATTCGCAATTTATTTACATACTAGAAAAAATCAAAAATTGGAAGGTGTAAATTCTTCAATAGTGGCTTCTCTGGGCTTTCTTATAATTTGGATATGTTATTTTGGGATCAATCTATTAGGAATAGGACTACATAGTTATGGTTCATTTACATATAATTAAATTAATAATTAAATTAAAGTGAGTAAAAAAGAACCTAACCTGACAAATATAAATAAAGAAAACATATGTATATAAGAAATTTGATTTTACCGATTATATTATATATTAAGTTAAGAAAACTTTCCATAAATCGTCGAGAACCCTTTTAATCAAGTAGTGATTCAAGGGGTTCTCACAAACAACAAACATATTCGATTACAATTCAAATTCATTTTGTTTTTTAATTTAAAGTAAATCCAACGGAAAAATCTTTTTTTTTTTTTTTACATTGTCCATAGGGATGGGGTTTTATTTCTCTTTTTGATTTTTTAGTTTTATTCATTTATTCATGAAAACTCTCTATAAAAAATGAGATAGAATAGCTTCAACCTTGTCAATCGAAAATGCGAAAATGAAATCTGGATAAATACCAATACCTATTACGGGTATAAGGATAGAAATCGAAATAAATAATTCTCGCGGCCCAGAATAAAAAAAATAAGAATTTGGTGTATTAAAAAGCTTGTATCCATAGAACATCTGCCGTAACATGGATAATGAATAAATAGGAGTTAATATCATTCCAATTGCTGTTACAAAAGTAATTAGTATTTTTGTCATTAAAAGATATTTTTGGCTGGTAATTATTCCAAAAAAAACTATCAATTCTGCAACAAAACCACTCATGCCTAGCAATGCAAGAGAAGCCATCGAGAAGATACTGAAAACCATGAATATTTTTGGCATTGGGATAGCCATTCCGCCCATTTCGTCGAGATAAAGAAGACGTAGTCTATCATAACCGGTTCCCGCTAAGAAAAAAAGTGCGGCGCCAATAAATCCATGAGAGATTATTTGTAAAATGGCTCCATTAAGCCCCGTATCGCTTATAGAACCAACCCGTATAATTATAAAACCCATATGAGATACCGAGGAATAAGCTATTCTTTTTTTTAGATTACGTTGACCAAGAGATGTTGAAGCTGCATAGATTATTTGAATGGAACCTAATATCATTAACCAGGGAGAAAATATAGAATGAGCGCGGGGTAATAATTCCATATTAATTCGAATCAATCCATACGCTCCCATTTTTAATAAGATTCCGGCTAAAAGCATACAAGTGCTGTAATGTGCTTCTCCGTGGGTGTCTGGTAACCATGTATGGAGGGGTATAATCGGCGATTTGACAGCAAAAGCTATAAGAAATCCTATATAGAATATTATTTCCAGCACCACGGGATACGATCGATTAGTTAATGTTTCCAAATTTAATGTTGGTTCATTAGAACCATATAAACCGATACCTAGAATTCCCATTAATAAAAAAACAGAACTTCCCGCAGCGTACAAAAGAAACTTTGTAGCTGAATACAAACGTTTCTTCCCCCCCCCCCACATAGATAAAAGTAGATAAACAGGAATTAATTCCAACTCCCACATGATGAAAAAAAGTAAAATGTCTCGAGAAGAAAAGGGTCCTATTTGACCGCTATACATTGCTAACATTAGGAAATGGAATAATCGAGATTCTCGAGTAACTGGCTGAGCCGCTAAAGTAGCTAAAGTGGTGAGAAATCCCGTTAGTAACATAGGTCCTATAGAGAGTCCATCTATTCCGAATCTCCAGCAAAAATCAAAAAAATTGATCCATTTATAATTCTCTGTCAGTTGGATTAATGGATCATCCAATTCGAAATGATAACAAAAAGCATAGGTTGTACGAAGGAGATCTATTAAACATATACAAATGCTATACCACCGAATTACTTTATTTCCCCTATGAGGAAATAAGAAGATTAAGGAACCCCAGGCTATTGGCAAAACTAAAACTATTGTTAACCAAGGAAAATAATTCGTGATAAAAAATAAGATACACTTGGGCCAGAAAAACCTGTTCCCAAAATAAATATATATATTTATTTTTGGAAGAACAGGTTTTTGCCAGTAAAAATCGTATTCATTCGTGTGGTGTTTTTTGAAATGTATCAATAAGCTAGGCCCATGCTTCGAGTTGTTTCATGCCATAAATAAACTCGAACACTTAAGAAATCCGTTGGACAGGCGGATTCACACCTTTTACAACCAACACAGTCCTCCGTTCTTGGGGCAGAAGCAATTTGCTTAGCTTTACATTCGTCCCAAGGGATCATTTCTAATACATCTGTGGGACAAGCTCGGACACATTGAGTACATCCTATACATGTATCATAAATCTTTACTGAATGTTGTAACACCCGGGGCTGACGAGGGCGGGGAGTGATCGCCGGTGCATGAGGCACAGACAAGGAGCGGCTCTTGGCAGGCTTCTAGGCGGAGGGATACATGAATGAACCGAATTCACATCGGAATGAGAGGAATCTTGAGGCTGTGCAAGTATGGGACTGTACAGTTGAAGGAATGCTTATAAGAATTGATTGGTACTACCTATACCAACAAGATGCATCTTCTTTTCGGTAGCCCATCACTTAAGAACTCCAAAGTTAAGCGTGCTTGACTTGGAGTAATTCTGGGATGGGTGACCTCCTGGGAAGTTTTCCTAGGAAGCGTGTGAGTGAGGACAAAGCACGCTGAAGAGACTCGTGTTGGTTTGTGGGGACAGTCGGCAATCCTTAAAGCAGTCTGGGCCGTTACAAATGGTATCAGAGCGGACCTCTCCCAGTACGGTGTGGTTCGGGGACGAACCAAGCGGAAGCTGGTGGGCATGTAACACCCGGTGCTGACGAGGGCGGGGAGTGATCGCCGGTGCATGAGGCACGGACTAGGAGCGGCTCTTGGCAGGCTTCTAGGCGGAGGGATACATGAATGAACTAAATTCACATCGGAATGAGAGGGATCCTGAGGCTGTGCAGGTATGGGATTGTAAAGTTGAAGGAAGGCTTATAAGAATTGATTGGTACTACCTATACCAACAAGATGCATCTTCTTTTCGGTAGCCCATCACTTAAAAACTTCAAAGTTAAGCGTGCTTGACTTGGAGTAATTCTGGGATGGGTGACCTCCTGGGAAGTTTTCCTAGGAAGCGTGTGAGTGAGGACAAAGCACGCTGAAGAGACTCGTGTTGGTTTGTGGGGATAGTCGGCAATCCTTAAAGCATTCTGGGCCGTTACAAATGTGACATTGGATCTATAGTTCTTTTTGAACATCAAAAAAAAAAATTTCGATCTAGTAAACTCTTAAATGAATCATATATTTAGATTCCAGACGAATCGATGATTTACCAGAATCTTGGTAATCAAAATCGAGATTTCTGGATCAATTGAAAAGAAAAAAAGGGCCAAAAAACTTTGATTTCTTACGTTTTCGCGAACATGATCATAAGTTGTGCAACACGCATGCTAATTTGAATTGATGAATATTATACACTACTATTTCTATCAAATTCTACTTTTTCTTATTAATTATGATTATAAATAAATACTATTTATTCAACAAATTCGATTGATTGATACGAGTTGATTTTCTGTTACGAGAAATTGAGGAAAGAATAGCCAATCCGATAGCTGCTTCAGCAGCTGCAATAGCTATAACAAAAATTGAAAAAATATTTCCTTTTAATTGGCGACTATCAAAAAAATCAGAAAAAGTGACGAGATTTATATTAACTGCATTCTGCATTCAATATAAGTTCAAGATACATAAGGGCTCTAACCATATTTCGGCTCGTGATCAATCCATAGATACCTATAGAAAATAAATAGGCACTCAAAACAAGTACATGTTCGAGCATCATTGACCGACTCCTTATCAATTTTGATTCATTTCAATATGAACAACAATTCAATGGATTCAATTGAATAAAAAATATAACAAACAAGTACAGAACACAAGAATATATTGACAATAAAAAAAGTAAATGTGAGAAATTCTAACAAAATTATAAATTTGGATTTTTATTGCTAGTTCTAAAGATTTTTTACTGACGAGCCACAACAATTGCACCTATCAAAGAAGATATAAGAATTATTGAAATAAGTTCAAATGGAAGAAAAAAAATCTGTTGATAAATGAATTCCAATTTGTTGAATAGTACTTATCAAATCTTGCTCTATAATCTGATTTGGTCTTGTAGTCCAAATAATCCCATACCATGATGTATCTGGAATAGTAGTTATTAGTGAAACAAAAATACTTGTACAAACCATCAAAGTAATTCCATCCCCAACGGTCCAAAGAGGAAAATATTGGTAATATTCTGAACCATTCATGAACATCACAGCAAATAGGATTAAAACGTTTATAGCTCCCACGTAAATAAGTAACTGTGCTGCAGCTACAAAATGGGAGTTTGATAAAATATAGAATAAAGATATACAAACAAGAACTAGTCCCAATGAAAAAGCAGAAAAAATGGGTTTGGTGAGTAATACGACTCCTAGACTTCCTAATACAAGACCGGATCCCAGAAAGACTAAAAGAAAATCATGTAACGGTTCAGGCAAATCCATTATATGTGTAAAATATAAAAATAAATCGACATTTCATGACCTTATTGATACGACCAGGAAAGGCTTTTCTATACTAAATTTGATCCCGGCATTAAATTAAATCGAATCCTAAGGAGTCTGAATTGATATAGGTAGAGTTATAGGACCAATGTCATTCCATTCTTTTTTATACGAAAGAGTGGTTCCAAACTATATAAAAATTAAAACTAAACTATATATTTATTTAATATTTAATTTATATAATATAGAATCTAATAGAATATTTATTCATTTTTTTTAATATCTTTTTATTTATTAAAAATACTTTTATTTTATTTGAATTGTTTGAATTGTATAATCATCAATTACTGACATTGGTAAACGACCCAAAGCAATTTGATTATAATTCAATTCGTGACGATCATAAGTCGAAAGTTCATATTCTTTAGTCATTGATAAACAATTTGTTGGACAATACTCAACACAGTTACCACAAAATATACAGATTCCGAAATCAATACTGTAATTAAGCAATCGTTTCTTTCGAATATCAGTTTCCAATTACCAATCAACAACAGGTAGATCTATAGGACACACACGAACACATACTTCACAAGCAATGCATTTATCAAATTCAAAATGGATTCGACCGCGGAAACGTTCCAATGTGATTAATTTTTCATAAGGATATTGAATAGTTACAGGTAAACGATTTGTGTGGGATAAAGTAACCATGAAACTTTGACCAATATACCTTGCAGCTCGGATTGTTTGTTGACCATAATTCATGAACCCAGTTACCATAAGGAACATATCGTGAATGTACATGATGAATATTTTGTTTTGTTTCTTTCTCTTGTTTGAGACAAGTTATGTTATGAATATCGAAGATCACAATCTTTTACAGTGAAAAAAGTTGAGACGAAGTTGTTAATAATAGATTACCGAGAGAAATAGGTAAAAGAAACTTCCACCCAAGATTTAATAATTGGTCCATTCTTAGCCTAGGCAAAGTCCATCTTGTTGTGATAGAAACGAACAAGAACAAATAAGTTTTAGCTAGTGTAACAAAGATACCAATTGTAATTCCAAAAACTCCATATGCTTTATTTATTTCAAAAAACCCAGAAACAAATATGTACGGAATAGAGATATTCGAACCGCCCAAGTAAAGAACTGTTACAAATAATGAAGAAATTAATAGATTTAAATAGGAGGCAACATAAAATAAACCAAATTTTATACCCAAATATTCGGTTTGATAACCCGCTACTAATTCTTCTTCCGCTTCTGGTAAATCAAAAGGTAATCTTTCACATTCTGCTAAGGAAGAAATTAGAAAAATGATAAAACCTATAGGTTGACGCCAAAAATTCCACCCCCAAAAACCATATTTTGATTGTGCGTCAACTATATCAACTGTACTTAAACTGTTAGATAATCCTAGTCGGTGATAACATTACTGTTCCCATCGCTATTACAGAACCATACATGAGATTTTCACCTCATACGGCTCCTCAAAAAAGCCTTAAATCTAAGAACCGGGCCGATTATTTTTATTTATCTCTTGGGAGATATCCCTATAAGATACATAATATTCAAATCTATCGGATAGTTCTGAATTAGACCAATTTAATTCTGTCTGTTCTAATAAATAAATAATAAAAAGAAATTTAATTTTATAAACGATACAAAAGGTACTTCTGAATGGATCTCATCCCTTAAAAATTTGAAATTGTTGAGTAATAACTAAATTATTCAATAAAATACTCTTTTAGAATTATCAAAAACCCTCCCTGGTTTTCGATTACAAAAAATAATTACACATTATTAGTTTCTGAATTATGACATGAATTCTATCTCCATGAAAAGGGATATAAAAAAGAAAAAAGCCCCCCTTTTTTCTTTCTATTTTTTTGTTCCTATTCTTCTTTTTTGTGCAAGTAATAAAAAGGGGACTTCAAAAAAATTAAAGGATTATTTTGTTCCTGATAGTCATTTATTTAATCAGTGGAGAGGAGCATACTCTGGATCGGAATTGTAGGGAGTACTGCTTAATTTTTTCTACCAACTTAAAGCCCCAATTAGTATTCTTTTTATATTATGCCGTAAAAACTCTTTTGGATAATTTACGTAATCTGCGTTACAAATCCTTTGTGTATCTTGGTGTTTCTAACCATCCACTCATTTTTTAACCCCCTTATTTATGTTAATACATGTATGATAATTCATAGTCATACAAACGGTAGCGAAAACTCAATAAGGTTGGTCTTTTGAGCCCGCTTCAAGACAGGATGCCTAATCACGCAATCTTGGGGTAAATGACCTCTTATGCTTATAGTTTTTTTTTTTTTTTTATTCTTATACATAGAAAATGAGACTCCATTTTTTTACTGCAATTTTTAATCATCAGCCATAAACTATATTCAATAGAAGCTGCTTTATTTCACTCATATAACTATCAGATTTTGTTCTTCAATCCGAATTGCGAATAATAATGAAGAAGAAAGAAAATGAATCTATGGAATTTATTCTACCTCTTTCCTATAAAGAAAGGAGCAGCATAGCAATAGCATCGAAAAGGTTCTGTTCTGTCTCAACGAATCGCACGTAGAGATATTGATAACACACATAGAGTTAATGGTATTTCATAACTAATCGATTGAGCAGCAGCTCGTAGACCACCCAAAAAGGAATATTTATTATTTGATCCATATCCTGACATAAGAAGTCCAATGGGAGCAATACTCGAAATAGCAATCCATAAAAAAAACACCGATATTGAGATCCGATAAAATAAATTTATAGCCAAAAGGAATTACTGAATAGCTTATTAGAATTGATATGACCGATATTGTTTGAATGCTAATGCTTCTAATGAACTCTCTTTGCCTAGTGGTGTTGAAAGTCTTTTGCAGGAATTTGGTGATGTGATTCCAAAGGAAGTGCCACATGGCCTACCTCCTTTAAGAGGGATTGAACACCATATTGATCTCATTCCGGGTGCATCATTACCCAATAGGCCAGCCTATAGGAGTAATCCTCAAAAGAAGAAAGAAATACACAAGCAAATGAAGGCTCAAAGTGAGAAGAAGACCCAAAGTTGTGGGAGACAAGCCAACAAAGGGAGAAGGAAGATGGTATTTGAACCCGGTGATTGGGTTTGGGTGCAAATGACAAAAGAGAGGTTTCCTTCACAAAGGAAATCCAAGCTTCAACCAAGAGGAGATGGTCCATATCAAGTGTTGTCCAAGATTAATGATAATGCTTATAAAATAGCCCTACAAGGTGAGCATAGTGTTAGTGCTACTTTTAATATGGCTAATTTGTTTCCTTTTGATGTAGGTGATGAAGACTCCAATTCGAGGTCGAATTCACTTAAAGAAGGAAGGGATGATATGAGCCCAAAGAAGGAGCTTGGACCAAGGAGCACTACAAGAACTTGGTGGACCTATGACAAGGGCAAGGATCAAGAAAGCCCAAGAAGTTCTAAATCAAATGATAACAATCTTCATGGAAGCAAGCCCAAAGTCAAGACTAAATCAAATGGAGCCCAAATAGGTTACTTCTCTCATCCAACTTGAAGATATATGATGATGAGGGGTGTGTCTCATAGCTTCTTCAAAGCCCATTTACTAGTTTTATTTCTAGTTGAATAAAAGTGTAATAAACTATGAGTGGACCCAATTTTTGGGTGATTTACTTTGATTTCTATGATAAGTGAGTTACACTAAGTTGGGCTAAGACCCATTAGGAGGGGAGCACGAAATTCATGAGCACAAAGGAGGATAACCTTTGGCTTGCATGGCTAGGTAACTCCTTAGAAAGATGAAGAGTTAAGTTTAATAGCCACTTAGTGGATGGTTAGTTCTTTTTATTAGTCTTAATGCATATTTGCTACTTTTATGAGGGGGAGTTTAATTCACGTCATGGTGACCCTTGGTTGCATCTTCATGCAACTCCCTCAAGCCTATATGTATTCGAATTTTATGAAAAGGAATGATAACTAAGAAGTTGATTTTGGATTGAATCCAATTGTGAGGGTATTGTCTCTCTAAGGTTCTTGATTGAGCCACCCCCTTGATTTTATCAAGAGTACAAGACTTTTGTGGCGATCTTCACTAGGCTTATCAAATCCCCTTGGATTTGTAGCGCCTCTCCCCCATTCTCATCTCCATCCATTTTCTTGTTTCTTTCTTTCTTGAATTGAACACTACTTGTTTTCCTAAGTTTCATTGGTAGTCTAACCAATTGTGCTTGATAATTCAACCTAAGATCATCACCAAGGCAACCCACTAATTTGGTTGTCATCAGATATGGATGGTCCGATACTGAATAAACGAATATCTCCCCTAGATGGAATAAGATTCTCTTTGAAAAGTAGTTTTGTTCCATCTGATAGAGCTTGAAGAACTCCCCCAGGACCGGCGTATTCAGGCCCAATACGTTGTTGTATCCATGCAGATATCTCTCTTTCTAACCATACAATTGCTAGTACACTTATTGTGATTCCCAATACAAGAGTAAAAATAGGGGCAAGTACCCATAGAATTCCATAGATCTCTTTTAAAGATTCCAATTTGGAAAAAGAATTGATATCTTGTAATTCTGTTGTATCAATTATCATTTCAACGATCAACTTCTCCCATAATGATATCTATGCTACCAAGTATTGTCATAATATCAGCCAATTTCATTCTTTTAACTAATTGAGGAAGAATTTGCAAATTGATAAAACCCGGCGGACGAATTTTCCATCTCCAAGGAAAACCATTCTGATCCCCTATTAGAAAAATTCCTAATTATCCCTTTGGGGCCTCAACTCTTACATACAGTTCTTGTTTTGGCAATTCAAAAGTTGGAGACGGTTTTTTACTAATGAATCGATATTCAAAATCATTCCATTCGGGCTCTTTTTCTCTATCAAAGCAGTGAATTTCTAAATTCTCATATGGACCGTCGGGAATTCCTTCCAAAGCCTGCTGAATAATTTTTATGGATTCCACCATTTCACCAATTCGAACTAATTAAATAACGAGCTAATGAATATCCTTCTTTTTGCCATTGAACTTCCCAATTAAATTCCTCATAACACTCATAATTATCAACTTTACGCAGGTCCCATTGTATTCCGGAAGCCCGAAGCATCGGTCCTGATAAACCCCAATTTATTACTTCCTCTCCACCAACAATGCCTACTCCCTCAACCCGTTCTAAAAAAATTGGATTTCTCGTAATAAGTTTTTGATATTCAACAACCCTTATTAAAAAATAGTTGCAGAAATCCAAACATTTATCTATCCAACCATGAGGTAGATCAGCCGCTACTCCCCCGATACGAAAAAAATTATGCATCATTGTCATACTTGTTGCAGCTTCGAATAGATCAAATATTAATTCTCTTTCTCTTAAAATATAAAAGAAAGGAGTTTGTGCACCAATATCTGCCATAAAAGGTCCCAGCCATGGTAGGTGAGAAGCTATACGACTCAATTCCAACAAAATTACGCGGATATAGCTGGCTCTTTTAGGTACTTGAATATTTCCCAACTATTCCGGCCCGTTTACGGTTATTGCTTCTGTGAACATAGTAGCTAAATAATCCCAACGTGTTACATAGGGCAGATATTGTATAATTGTTCGATTTTCCGCTATTTTTTCCATCCCTCTATGTAAATACCCCAATATCGGTTCACAATCAATAACATCCTCACCATCCAGAGTAACAATAAGTCGAAGAACACCATGCATTGATGGGTGGTGAGGGCCCATATTGACTATCATGAGGTCTTTTCTTGGAGCTGGTCCATTCATAGGTTTTTCCTCGATTCATTCTTACATGAATTGTTTATGTGACACCCCCTTCTGGGACATCATATGGTAACCCGTTACGGAAACTAAAAACTTTTTGTTTTGAAAAATACTCACTCGAGTTGTTATAGAAATCTGATACCAAAAACAAAACAGAACAATCATATAAAACAAATTGCCATTCATCCTTTTAATAATAACTCAACCTCGGCATAAGGCGTAAATCATTTTCCCCAATCTTTCCATACGCCATACGTACATCAAAAATCCTAAGAGCTGGTCTAATACAAGAACATCTAAAGATGGTAAAGTATTCTACCTAGTATACTTCAAACCCTTGAGACTAAGCCTCGTTGTTGCCAGTCCACACATCCTTGCCGTCGACGTGACGTGACTCCAGCTTCGGGGTCCCAAAGTGGCCCAGGGGTCCACTGAAATGTATCTGTACATGTATCCAAAACACAACAGGGTGTCCAACATGTACAGGCAAGGGTGAGATACCAATATATGGATTCAAACACGATAACCACATGCATTACACATCCACAGCACATGGGCATATACAATCATTATGTATAACATTCTACTGGATAAACAAGTAGTATATCATAGGGTCTCATACCCGACAGTCATCGTCATTTTCAAAAGAAATGCATGACACTTCAATATTCATCATCTAATTCTTTACTTAATCTCCGGACACCATTGTGTAAAAACTGAGCTGATCAGACTCAAGGTACATTGGCCCTAGGCACAATGACCAGCACCTAAGTGCTTATTCGGCAGTACATGAACACCATGACATTATGCGATTACATGGAAATTACATTCAGCGGTACTGAATAAACTGTAAATGGTCATACGGTATTGTCCAACTCAAGGCACAATAATGACCAGCACCTAAGTGCTTATTCTGCAGTACATGAACACCATGACATTACGCGATTACATGGAAATTACATTCAGCGGTACTGAATAAACTGTAAATGGTCATACGATATTGTCCAACTCAAGGCACAATATTCGTCAGTTGTATGACACCATTGTCCATCAAGGCACAATGTTACACAATGACTTAAAGTCATCACAGGGTTCCCTGCCAGCAAGGTCCCCCAATCCAGATGGCACGTCTGCCCAAAAACAAATGCATGAGAAAAATGTTTCAAGTCTTGTCACTTTTCTTTGTTTTTGTTCTTTCGTTGTCGTAGCTCAAGGCTCTCGACTATTCATCGTTTACACCATTTTAAAACCTCTCACCGTTAACACAGGACGAAATGTCCGAGTGCTCAATCGCGGAACTCTAGACCGATGCACCAGCCCAAGTTCCGTGGTAATAGAAAACATCATTCACCTTTAATCACGTTTCCTCATAATAAGAGGAGGACAAATAGTCCATAGGACACGCAGTCCATAACACCGTTGCACGGCTTCTCGTGCTACTTTTACAGAACACTAGCATCCCGACGTCTCGTATGCTAGGTTCACGTTTTCATCGTTTTTCACCATTTTTCGTTCTGTGAAACACAAATCCAAAACGAAAACTCCGCAACTCATCCAAGTTGTCGGATTTTACACCGTTGGGAAAACTCGTTTTACAGAAAAACTTTTCTGTTTGAAAACGGTTTGAAAACCATCGAATTATGGTAAAACTTAACTTTTATCGAAAGTCCATTTCCCAAAAAGAAATTTTTGAAAGGAAACAGCTGAGACCAGAATGTCATCCCAGAACAGCATTTCTGTTTTTGAAAACGTTTTTCGTAAGTCTTTTCGGAAATAAAACATCGTTTAAAAACGTCCTCAGTTGAAAAACTTGACTTTTTCCTCTTAATGTTATTTTTTTCACATAAAGATTAATTTACTCATAAAAACTAACTTTTCCCACTAACTTCATAAATTACTTTTGGATCCACTTTTTCTTCAGAAAAACAGCGTTGTTGAAAATACCCAACGTCTACCCAAATAAATCTTTATTATTTAATACAAAGCTTTTTAAAGCTTTTATCCCCATTAATTAATTGAGCACTGACCACTGTCAGGCTTCGCAATCAACAATCAACATCATAATATGTTTATAGCAGATAATACAGTTAAAACACATATTCAACTACTATAACACATATAAATCAACAATCATCAACAAATCAAATAATTTCCGGAAGTAAATAAATTAATCACCACACAATTTAATTACATATATACAGATCAAATATGATGACATGCAGTCATCGGGAGAATCCCTCAGGCATTTCCCCTTACCTCTTGAAGTTCCCGGTAAGCGTAAAGTTGTCCGCTCAGTCCACGACTCTCCCGCTTCCTTGTCCGATTACTCGTCGGCAACTACACACAATCAATCAATCAATACAACAACTTTAAAACACAAAAATTCTCTCCTAATCCCCCCTCCTAGCTTTGGCCATGGGTAAGAAAATATGGTTAGGGAGTTCCAAAATTTGTCATCTCTTGGATTCCATCCTTATTAGGTGTGGTAAGACTAGATCAAAGTCTATTACACCAAAACTTGAACCAAAACTCCCTCCACTCATCAATGGAGGTTTCGGCCCCTTTTTCCCAATTGAGCTAGAGAGCTCTTTTGGTTTCCAACTCTTGGATCATGGTAGACAATCATGAACTAGGATCAAAGAAATTGATTTGGTGTAAAAAGGATTTTTCTACAATTTCTTATGGATTTTTGAAGTTCTAAGTTCAAAACTAAACTATCATGAATCATGGAGATTAAAGAGAGATTAAGAGATGAAAGTTGAGGATAATACCTCCTAGATGATGAACCTAGTGAATGAATTACCAAAATCCACTCAAAACTTGAAGATCTATGAAGAAAACTTGAAGGAAAAGGAGAAATGGTGAGAAATGGGTGTTAGGGAGGAAGAAAGAGTTCTGGCCGTGTGAGGCCTTGGGTGGGAGTGAAATAGAAAAAAATCTCACTTCAATGGCAAACTTGTAGTTAAGTGCAAGGGTATTTTGGTAATTTCACGTCCAGATATTTTTCAGTATATTATATTTTATTCGGGACCACAGGAAATTGACACGTGTCCTCCATAGGGATTTGACATGTGGCATGGTGATGATGTCATGATGATGTCATCTTATCCGTTAGCAGGTCCAAGAAAATCATGTATTCAGCTCCATTATCCACCCGATTTAGGGTTTACGTCCAAATAACATATAACGACTTCTTTGTTTTGAAAATTTTCAAAAGAACCAATATTGTTGGAAATAAAATATAAAACCTAACGGTTTCGTTCACGAGTCAAAATTAGGTCGTTTGAGCAGTAAAATCATATTGTCAGTGTAAAACAGAGACCAGACTCTGTCTGAGTTTTCGACCAAAATTTAACCATAGCTTCCTACGATAGCGTAGAACATGACTATGGTCTCGGATTATTTTATTTCACTCTCTAATCCCTCCAATAAAATGCAAACAAATAAATACTGTTTAATTGAAACAGAAAGCTCGAAAGCTTGAAAAATCGGGGTGTTACAGTTTAAAACAAAAAAAAATTATCAAAATTCAAGATCTAAAAAATCGAATAATTCAAAATGATTCTTCAAATTAACGAATTTGTGACTCCCGAATATCCAACTGATTTATTAATTTTTTATAATGTATTCCATTTCTCTTTGACAAATAAGACAATAGTCGTTGCCGTTTTCCCAGAATTTTACGTAAACCTCTTTGAGATAGATAGTCTTTTCGGTGCAATTACAAATGTGAAGTACGTCTTCATATCTTATTAGTGAAATTGAATACTTGAAATTCAACCGATCCCGGGTTTTCTTCCTTCTTTTTTTCTTGTGAAATAATTGGTATAAATGAATTTTTTACCATAAAATGAAAGTTCCTCTCCCCTTTTTATAGATATTTTTTTTATTGATCAGTAAATGACACGAATTTTTAATTTAGTATATACACAATAATCTTTAATTCTTTAAGAATTCCTGATTTTTTTCAAATCAAATTAATTATTATTAATCAATCCAATTCAAATAGGTAAAAAATACTAAAAACAAAAAAAAATGGTGCAAAATGAGACAATTTTGTTGATTCATTTTTCAATTTAATGGATACATTACTTCATTGAATGAATTAGTATTAGTATCCACGCCTCAGAATAGAAGTTAGCACAATGCAATGCATGTGCACATTTAGGTGTGTATCCGTTTTGTTTTGCGTACTGGATATGTATGGTAATGGGAATGGAATATAATATAGAAGAAAGAGTGTAGATTAACGAATTTTCAATAGTGAGGATACATATGTATCCTCACTATACTGAAACGACTTCCATTATTGGTATCAAACCAATAGCGATTCATACAAGCTAAATCTTCTAAACGATAAATTGTCCAAAGAAATAATTTAAAATTGATTAGGTTTTTTTTTTTCTATATCAAAATCTTTATTTTTAGCCAAAACTTGACAACAATTGTTGACTTATTCTCATTGTAAAATGTTGTTTGTCTATAGACACTATTTCTATTCCTAGGGTTGAAAAAAATTAGAATTCTCAATTCTCTACGATGTCTAGCGGAAAAAATATTTTCAGGAACGGGCAAATCATAATGATTTTTTTTTTATTTTCTATTATCTTTTGATCTCTTGTTCTTGTAATGGATTTATCAAAAGTCTTTTTAGCAACACTACTTTTTTCTGAGTATCTTTGGTTAATTTGGCGCTTACTCTTATGAATCAACGAAAGGCCTATGGTTTGATACATAATAAATTGGTCATCGTTTTTTCTAGACAGACGAACTAATTCAATAATCAATATTCCCTTTTTCATTAATTCTTTATTTTTCCCCAATCCTGTAAGAGTTAAAGCCTTCTGATTCTGAATCACCATAATATCGACACTTAGTTCTCCTCTTTGAATAGAGGCTATAGCAATTTCTTTTAGATTTATCAATCTAATTAGGACACAATATACTTTGATATTATTCATTATTCTTTGATTTAAGGAACCCTTCCAGTTCAATTGAAAACTCAAATACTTTTTTAGTAAGAAATTAAGTTCTGCCTCTATCTTGTTCTTGTATTTCTTTTTCTTTATATCCTTACCCTCTGTCCTGTCCGATCCCGCAGAATCTTCTTCAATATCTTTTTCTTTGTTTGAGAGAGATGATTCAAGATCTACTCGACCCGCGTATTCTGCTTTTGCTTGATTTCGAGTCTCTAACTCTAATTTAAGAGATTTTTTTTTTGATGGGCTAAAAATATCTATTATTTTTTTCTTTCCAGTAATGTTTTTATTTTCACTAACATTTTTATTTACATTAAAATTGATAAAAATTAATTTGATTGGGACGATCCACGGATTATTCGTATATGCATTATAAAATATCCCAAATTTTGAAAATAACAAAAATTCCGGATTCGATGTGGAGGAACCATTTTGTATTTCTACATTCATTCCCATCCAATCAGAATACTTTCTATTCAGATTTTTTTTTCATATCTATAATATCACCTTCTGCTACATAATTCATGATAAAGATATCATCAGTTATATAAAATAATTTTTGTTTACGCATGTTGTAATTATAACAAATCGCTTGCTTTTTATTTGTTTTTTTATTTGCTTGGAATGGTGATCTATATCCATAGATATAAGAGGCCTTCTTATCTACATAATTAATAAATTTATATGATAAAAGATCATATCCATATTGTTTTTTCATTTTTTTTTTGTTAATGAGTTTACTTGTTGTTTTTTGTAAAGAATTAATCGATTTTTTTCATATGAATCACATTTGGTTAAATCTTTATTTTCAGCCACACGACGTTTATTGATTCTATTTCTCCATTTTTATGATACTAATCTAGACCATGTGCTCTGAGATAAATCATATTGAGAATGACCCTTGAACCAATTTGTCCAGTGATTCATTAGAGAATCGGGGGGGTTCTTATGTCTTAATTTGGAATGAAATATTCCGTGTACTCCAAAAAAAATAATCATGTATTTCATTCTTAAGAAAAAAAGATCTTCGATGATATTCAAAAACAGATCTTAACTTATACTTATATACTACGTTAATAACTGGGGTTTGGGATAATTTATAAAATACATATGCCTGTGACAAAGAAAATAGGTCATTCTGTGAATTAGTATTCCTAATATTATAAGACTTTTTTATAATCTTAATAAGTTGAATTATACTTTTTTGATTTGTTTTATCAGTCCTTTCTGCATTTGCTTCATTATTGTAAATGGATTTATTTATCATTTTTTTTGTTGATTCAAGAAAAAAAAGTTGTAGAATGATCCTAGGAATACTAATGATACATATAAAGATATCTATGTATACCCTTTCCATTAAAAAAAAAATGAAAAAAAGAATACGATTTACGGGCAAATCGAGCATTTTTTCTTTGTAATATCTGCCAAATACTTTTTTGTAATTCTAATCTTTTAGCATCATAAGTTTTTTTGTTCGAACTAATATTTATCTCTGAAGTTATAAACCCCCTTCGTTTCTTTTTTTTTTTCATTTTTTTCTATTTGCTTTCTGATTGTCTTTGTTTTAGCATTCCGATTTTTTTTCTGTCAATGAAGAATTTGTCCAATTAATAGATTGAATTGGAATGGGTGATTCGTAAATTATTGGATTATTCGTATTGATTGTTGAATCTTTTTTTTTTTTACTCAATTCATATTTTTTTTGAATCGAAATAGAAATAAAAAATGGGGGAGTTTTTTTATTTTTTCCTTTAGAAATAGAATACTTTTGAGAATACTTTTGATCATCCATTTTACTGTATCTTTTGAAACATTTAGAAACAATTTAGTTCTTTCATTTAAAACTTTTAGGACTAGAAAAAAAAATTAAATTTTTTCATTTTTTTTTATTTCTTTAAAAATGGGATCAAAAAATGAAAGTCGATTTCGGGGATAACCAGAAAAAGGCAATTCTACTTCCATTCCCCAAATTGTTAAAAAGCAAAAGTCCTATTTTTTTTTTCCTTTTTTTTTCATTGGATCTTTTTCCTTTTCAGAGTATTGTAGCTTAGATCTGTGCCAAGGTTTCAGACGAAAAGGAGATAAAATCTTTATCTGAATACCGTCTGTTAGCCATTTTTTTGGAAATTCTCGTTCGGATAATTGAACCCCATTATAGGTGCATTTAATATACATTTCTCTATTCCAATCCCTAAAATCTTCTGACCATTCAGGAAATTGAAATAATAGTATACGAACGATATTTTTAGTTATTATCAATGAAGGTAATATAATATATTTTCTAAGTATCGATTGGGTTACTAATAAAAAACCTCTTATGACTTGAGCAAATATAATGCTATCCCAGGCTTCTCCGATTTCTATACATCTTTTTTTCTCTTTTTCGTTTTTTTTTTTTGCCTTCTTCTTTCTCACTTTCTTTTGTCTTTTTCTCTGTATAATGCGAAATTTTTATTTCTGTCTTTTTCTGCATCCAATTTTTGAACGTAAAAAATATTTTCATTGGCTCAAAAATATCAAGAGAAAAGAATAAAGGTTCCTCAATTTTGTCCAAAAAAGGAGGCGAATGCACACTACTTTGAAAGAGTTTCCAAGTAACTATTTTACGTCTTTGAGCGCGTATAGATCCTTTGATTATGTCTCACCGAAAATCTGGTTGTTGTGAATAACATATTAAAGCCAATTCGTTTTTTTTTTTCAATATTATCAGCATCCCTAGTATCACTATAAGTATCGTCATTCTGTGAGTTATTAGTAAAAATCACTACACATTTGGCTTTTCTAGAACGAATACCATAACTCTCTGCTTGATTTTTTCCCTCCAGTTGTTGCAATTCTTCTATTAATTTATATGACCATCGGGGAACTTTTTTACTGATTTCTTTTATTCCAATACATTTTTTTCTATTAAAAATTGTTTTACTGTTCAGATCAGTTCTAATTGTGTCGAATAATAATTCTATTTTTCTTTTTTTTTTCGAAATCCATTTTTATTTGTTTATGTTCTCGAAATAAATAAAGTGCTTCAAAATTCAAGTTTGATACCGATTTTACCAAAATTTTATTGATTAAGTTCAAAGAAAAACTAATTTCAGTTAATAATGATGTGATATTTAATGTATCTATTTTCTGTTCAAATTCTGAATAATTACTATTAATATTAAGAAGGATACCATGAATCTTATTTATCCCAATGTCATTTTTTTTGTAAGTTTCATTTTTGATTGAGGTTGAAAAACATTTTTTGATTCGTCCACGACAGGGTCCGTTCAAGAAAGGATCATATATTTTAGGTAAGTATTTTGTTTTAGTCTCATCATTACACAATCTAATTCGTTTTTCGAATATATCCAGAGGAATAAATTCCTTATCTAGAACTTTTGTCCTATTTAAAAATTCATTGCTTAGTTTCTTTATTTTTTCTTTATTAGGAAAGCTCCAATAATTAGACAATTGATCATAGCAGGGTTTTTCTGTTGTGAGTAGAGAAATTTTTGTTTCCATTATTTTTAGAAAAGTCGACAAATTGGGTGGATACGTAAAAGATATTCTTTCTTTTCCATCACTTTGACACGTATGAAAAAAAAATTGTGAAATTTCATTTCTTATGACATTTTCAAATTGATCATTTTTTATATACCTGCAATGGACGATTCCATCGTTTATAATCGAAAAGAATGGTTACAAGAGTTTTTTGAAATCCGAAGCCAGAGATATCTTTCGCCTTCTCTTTTTCCGGAAAAAGAGATTCTTCGGTGGATATCTTTTGTTCTTGTTTAGTTCCTGCCGTTTCCGAAGTTCTTTCGACATCGATTTTTATTTTTTTATCAATTTCATTCCTTTCTTTAATTTCTAACAATTTCTTACTAAAAAAAGGGCTAAAATCATTTATTTTGGCTTTTTGGCCCCATATTGTAGGGTGGATCTCGAAAGATATGAAAGATCTCCCTCCAAGCCATACATATGACTTTCATCGAATACGGCTTTCCACAGAATTCTATATGTATCTATGTATCTATGAGATCGAATATGGAATTCTGTTTACTCACTTGAAATTGAGTATCCGTTTCCCCCCTTTTCCTGCTAGGATTGGAAATCCTGTATTTTACATATCCATACGATTGAGTCCTTGGGTTTCCGAAATAGTGTAAAGTGCTTCGAATCATTGCTATTTGACTCGGACCTATTCTAAAAAAGTCGAGGCATTTCGAATTGTTTGTTGACACGGACAAAGACAAGGAAAACCTCTGAAATTATTTCAATATTGGACCTTGGACATATCATAGTTCCGAATCGAATCTCTTTAGAAAGAAGATCTTTTGTCTCATGGTAGCCTGCTCCAGTTCCCTTACGAAACTTTCGTTATTGGGTTAGCCATACACTTCACATGTTTCTAGCGATTCACATGGCATTATCAAATGATACAAGTCTTGGATAATAAACTACAATGCACTAGAACGCCCTTGTTGACGATCCTTTACTCCGACAGCATCTAGGGTTCCTCGAACAATGTGATATCTCACATAGGGTAAATCCTTAACCCTCTTACTAAGACTACTGAATGTTCCTGTAAATTATGGCCAATACCGGGTATATAAGCAGTGATTTCAAATCCAGAGGTTAAGCGCACTCTTGCAACTTTACGTAAGGCAAAGTTTGGTTTTTTGGGGGTGATATTTCGATTTGAATTAGGAACCCTGCCGACAAATACAAGTGGTTATTAACTAAATAACCATCTGATCATATTCCCCTAGGTTATTATGTATTAAAAATGACAATAAAGAAAGAAGGAGGATTTTAAATGCGAGATCTAAAAACATATCTCTCTGTGGCACCAGTGATAAGTACTCTATGGTTCGGGGCTTTAGCGGGTCTCTTGATAGAGATCAATCATTTATTCCCAGATGCATTGATATTCCCCTTTTTTTCATTCTAGTTATTGGCACAGGAGGGGTTGAAGAAGATTCGAGATCCAATCCAATATCTGTGATTAATCCTCTTCTTCTCTATTTATTCTTTCTCTTTTCTAACTTATTCTAATCTAATTCTAAAAGAGAAAGAATAAAGGTGAATTCTGTAACACCCCGATTTTTCAAGCTCTCGAGCTTTCTGTTTCAATTAAACAGTATTTATTCGTTTGCATTTTATTGGAGGGATTAGAGAGTGAAATAAAATAATCCGAGACCATAGTCATGTTCTACGCTATCGTAGGAAGCTATGGTTAAATTTTGGTCGAAAACTCAAATGGAGTCCGGTCTGCGTTTTACACTGACAGTATGATTTTACTGCTTAAACGACCTAATTTTGACTCGTGAACGAAACCGTTAGGTTTTATATTTTATTTCCAACAATATTGGTTCTTTTGAAAATTTTCAAAACAAAGAAGTTGTTATATGGTATTTGGACGTAAACCCTAAATCGGGTGGACAACGGAGCTGAATACATGATTTTCTTGGACCTGCTAACGGATAAGATGACATCATCATGACATCATCACCATGCCACGTGTCAAATCCCTATGGAGGACACGTGTCAATTTCCTATGGTCCCGAATAAAATATAATATACCGGAAAATATTTGGACGTGAAATTACCAAAATACCCTTCTAGCTAATTACAAGTTTGCCATTCATAAAAAAAATATCTAATCTCACTCTCTCACTCTAAGGCCATTCGGCCACACTCTTTCTCCCCCAGCCTCTCACTTTTCTCTTCTTTCTCTCTTTGTTCTTCATAAAACTCCATTGAAAAAGCTTGAAGCTTTGAGTTTTTGAGTGATTCTAGTTGATTTTCTTCAAGGAATATCATCAAGGAGGTATTATCCTCAACTTTCATCTCTTAATCTCTCTTTAATCTCCATGATTCATGATAGTTTAGTTTTGAACTTAGAACTTCAAAAATCCATAAGAAATTGTAGAAAATTCCTTTTTACACCAAATCAATTTCTTTGATCCTAGTTCATGATTGTCTACCATGTCCAAGAGTTGGAAACCAAAAGAGCTCTCTAGCTCAATTGGGAAAAAGGGGCCGAAACCTCCATTGATGAGTGGAGGGAGTTTTGGTTCAAGTTTTGGTGTAATAGACTTTGATCTAGTCTTACCACACCTAATAAGGATGGAATCCAAGAGATGACAATTTTTGGAACTCCCTAGCCATATTTTCTTACCCATGACCGAAGCTAGGAGGGGGGATAGGAGAGAATTTTTGTGTTTTAAAGTTGTTGTATTGATTGATTGATTATGTGTAGTTGCCGAAGAGTAATCGGACTAGAAACCGGGCGACTTTCGGACTGATTGGACAACTTTACGCTTACCGGGAACTTCAAGAGGTAAGGGGGAAATGCCTGAGGGATTCTCCCGATGACTACATGTCATCATATTTGATCTGTATATATGCAATTAAATTGTGTGGTGATTAATTTATTTACTTTCGGCAATTATTTGATTTGTTGATGATTGTTGATTTATATGTGTTATAGTAGTTGAATATGTGTTTTAACTGTATTATCTGCTATAAACATATTATGATGTTGATTGTTGATTGCGAAGCCTGACAGTGGTTAGTGCTCAATTAATTAATGGGGATAAAAGCTTTAAAAAGCTTTGTATTAAATAATAAAGATTTATTTGGGTAGACGTTGGGTATTTTCAACAACGCTGTTTTTCTGAAGAGAAAGTGGATCCAAAAGTAATTTATGAAGTTAGTGGTATCAGAGCTGGTCGATGTCTTTTGGGATCTAGGTTATGGATTCATAATGTTTTTACTGTGTTTACTCTGTATTTTGTTTTGGTAAAGGTCAGTCAGAGTAAGAATACTCTGTTACGACTTGTTCCTTGTGGAACAGATTGGATTGGTCGGATCCGATGATCTAGATATGTTAAGACTCTTATAAAAGAGTTATCTGAAATTACTAAGTAAGGTAGGCTTTGAGGCAGTTCCTTAGCCAGTTCTGGCAAATAGGCTTGAATATGACCTTTACGTTATGAGTCGAGGATGGTAGACTCTTAGCTAGCAAGTAAGGGAAGACTCCCTTATTGATGCAAACCAAGGATGTTCAACTTTGAAGAGAAGAACCAAGCCAATTATGGAACAAGAAGAACCAAATTGAAATTTGTTGAAAACTTTATTTTCGTTGGTGATGACCTGTCTATCTTGTTTTGGCTGTATCTTGAGATCCAGATATCCGATGGATGTGTTATTTGATGCATTAGAAAGCTAAGATAATTATATACAAATCATATTACCAGCTTTTTGACCAGATTCGGCTTCTAACATGGTGAAAACCGGGATACAAGTTTAGGACGAAATTCTGGACGGGATTTTTCTTGTATTTTGGGCTTTCTTTGTATTGGGCTTTTGTTTTATGCAAGATAGACTCCTTATGCTGAAGTAGGCACTACTTAGGTGAAGATTAAGGTTAGCCGTCACCTTCTTAGAATAAAAATTCTATAAATAGGACTTGTATTACCGCATTTCTTAACTTTGAATGAAATTAGAATTTATCCTATTTGGGTATTTTTGTGAGTTGAGCATTGGCTCCTCCTCTTCAAGTTCTTGGATTAGAACTTGCTTGATTCTTATCAAAGAGTTCTATCTCTTTGTGGCGAATCCTCCTTGGCTTATCAATCTTCCAAATCCATTGGAATATTGTGGCGCCTTCCCTTTCATCTTCTTCCTCTTCCATTTTCTTAATTTATTTTATGTTCTTCTTTACATTTGTGCCATTTACATTCTATTTTTAGTTGTTGCACTTTAATTCTTTGTTTGGTTAAGTTTCTTGTTTAGTTATTTCCTTTTTTTAGTTGTTTCCTTTTGTTAATCATATTCGGGTGACAACCGCACCTTCTTCTTCCCCCAATTCTTTTCATCTTTTTAACATAAGAACTAAGAACAAGCTCTTGGATAGATCTTCAAATTTGATGATTCTAACTTGGATCATATCATGTGGTATCTAGAGCTAGCTTCCTTGAGCTTAATTTCTTTTTTAGTTTGGGTTTTGCTAGTTGGATTGTGTTGAAATTTTTGCAATTTTTGAGCTATTTTTTTAACCTTGAAACCCATGCCCAATCCCATATTTTGATCATCAATTTTGATCATTTGTGGTGTTGTAATGAGTTGTTAGATCATTGAGGTTTGTAATTCATAGCATCCAAAAGATGTTTCATAGTTCAAGTTGCTTCCTTTCCTCATATTCCATGTTTTAGATTTTTGAATTTTTTTTGAATTCTTCATCTTGTTCTTGGAGTTTGAGCCACTTTGATCCTGATGAATTTCACGAAATGGTGTTAGAGTGTTAATCTACACCTTGATTGAAAGGTCTTTACAAGTGGAATCAAGTATACCATTCAATTTTTCAGCTTAAAGCATGAACTAGACATCAATTTGAGGGGAATTTAATTTCTAGGCACATTTCCCAAGAACAACCCCTTGTTTATCATGTCCATGCTTCAAAACGCTATTTGATCTTTGTGATTCACTTAAATTCTATTTGAGGCGTTCTTTTCTGTAATTTTCAAAAAAATTTTGTGGCCAAAGTTATTTTGCAAAAGTAAGGATCCCAAAAAGTAAAAAAAAAAAAAAAAATTCTGGATTCAGAAAAATACAAAGGGACCAATCTGCAATTATAAAAAGTAAAAAAAAAATTGGCAGAATTCAAATTAGGCCACTAAACCCCTATTCTAAGTGTTTCTAGCTTTAAAATTGATATTACTTGATGTTTTGGACATATTTTTGGCTCAAATTCTATTCTTAAACACTTTCCCTAGATTCTTGTCACCTAAATTCCAATTAGAGTGTGCTTTTCTTGTTTGTTTTTCTTATTTGTCTTCTAAATACTCTTAGTTTTGTCTTTGTAGTTTTCTTCTTTTTTGAAATTCTTGATTGATACCTTGTGTGGATTTTCACAAAGATTTGGTACTTGTTTACATTCTTGAATTAGTATAGTTCTTTTCCAATGATATTGAAAGAGGACTTTGAGTGGTAAAAGGCAAGAGTGAACATTACATAAAAGCCTTGTTTTGAGTGAAACACGAGTGCGAATCTAAGAGTTAAACACTTGAGTGTGTGGGGAGGTCCTTAAAACTATTTCTTTTTCTTCTAACTTGTTTGCTTTGCAACAAGATGACATTGGGTTCTAAAGACTTGGACTATGAGCGTAGATGTGTTGCGAAATCACTTGAGAAGTATAAGGTTGGTAATTGGACCCAAATGATGCATGAGAGGTATGAAAAGAAGTTGAGGGAAAAAGATAGAATAAGTCATGAAGAAGAGAGGCATAGAGACAAGGAGAGAAGATATAAAGTTCATGACAGGGAGGATAATAGGTTTGAAAAAGAAAGAAGACATAGAAGCTATGAAAAGGAGGATAAGGAGTATGAAAGAAAGGTGAGAATGAAAAGAAATATTTCCAATTTTGAAGAGAAAATTCAAAAGAAAGAGGGAGAAAAAGAAAAACAAGAAAGTGAGATCAAAATTGACAATAGAAAAGAGAGTAAGGGACATGCAAAAGAAAGTAAAACAAAAGAAGGAGAGGCAAAAGAAAGTGAGGTGGAGGAAGCAAATTTGGCAAAACAACCTACTTTCAATTTCTTATACACTGATACTTGTTTTAATGCTAATACTAACCTTTTGTCAAGTTGCGTTGACTCTCTTTTGCAGAAATTTGAAGATGAAATTCCCAAGGAGGAATGCAAGGCATCAATCAAAGTTGAATTAGAGCTTCCAAAGACACAAGTCCCCCACGACTGGAAGGAGATTGGTGGACCTTCCATGACCTTGAATTCGAAGTTGAAGACTTTCAAGACCTATCAAGGTTCTAAAGGATTGCAAGAGGAAACGGAAGAATTGAAGACAACTAGAGAATGGCTAAACCCTAAAGCCGAGAATGAGTCCTCAAAAACATTTGGGAAGTCATGGAGTTCTACTACACTAGTACCTTCTTCTAAGTTGGTTTGTGGCTTCAATTGTTGGGATTCTTCTATTTTTGTTCCTTTGTCTTACATTTGTTCCTTAGGTCATAAGGAGAAGAAAGTGAATGAAGGAAAATTCCCTCAAGCAATGGTTAGCCTTCATGAAGAAGACAAGTTGGACATGAAGTTTCAATTTGCAAAGAAACTTGATGGGGTGTTGGACCAATTTGCGGAAAAAAGCAACAATAGGGAGGAGAAATCCTTGACTTACACTACTCCTAGATTTTATGATTTGTTGAATTTGCAAGAACATGCTTCAATTCATGATTTGCCGAATTTGCATGAACTTGTTTTAAATAATTATGATAAATCTTTGAGATTTGAGTGTGTTGTTTTACCCCTTATTAGCCTTGGTCGAATTGAAAAGTTTTACATGAATGATGAAATTGTTTCTAATGTGGATATTATGTATGATGGATTCTTTAGGCTTGTTTTTGACCCCGGAGGTTGGTTTTGTAGGCACATGAAGAATAAGAGCATGGTTTCATTCAAAGGAAATCAAGTCTCCACAGAAATAGACTTTTTCTTAATGCAACTTTCAATAAAACTAATACATGCCTTTTTTTTTAGTAGGTTTGGGAGCTATAAATTCGAGGTCGAATTCTCTTGAAGAGGGAGGGAATGATGCAAACCAAGGATGTTCAATTTTGAAGAGAAGAACCAAGCCAATTATGGAACAAGAAGAACCAAATTGAAATTTGTTGAAAACTTTATTTTCGTTGGTGATGACCTGTCTATCTTGTTTTGGCTGTATCTTGAGATCCAGATATCCGATGGATGTGTTCTTTGATGCGTTAGAAAGCTAAGATAATTATATACAAATCATATTACCAGCTTTTTGACCAGATTCGGCTTCTAACATGGTGAAAACTGGGATACAAGTTTAGGACGAAATTCTGGACGGGATTTTTCTTGTATTTTGGGCTTTCTTTGTATTGGGCTTTTGTTTTATGCAAGATAGACTCCTTATGCTGAAGTAGGCATTACTTAGGTGAAGATTAGGGTTAGCCGTCACCTTCTTAGAATAAAAATTCTATAAATAGGACTTGTATTACCTCATTTCTTAACTTTGAATGAAATTAGAATTTATCCTATTTGGGTATTTTTGTGAGTTGAGCATTGGCTCCTCCTCTTCAAGTTCTTGGATTAGAACTTGCTTGATTCTTATCAAAGAGTTCTATCTCTTTGTGGCGAATCCTCCTTGGCTTATCAATCTTCCAAATCCATTGGAATATTGTGGCGCCTTCCCTTTCATCTTCTTCCTCTTCCATTTTCTTAATTTATTTTATGTTCTTCTTTACATTTGCGCCATTTACATTCTGTTTTTAGTTGTTCCACTTTAATTCTTTGTTTGGTTAAGTTTCTTGTTTAGTTATTTCCTTTTTTTAGTTGTTTCCTTTTGTTAATCATATTCGGGTGACAACCGCACCTTCTTCTTCCCCCAATTCTTTTCATCTTTTTAACATAAGAACTAAGAACAAGCTCTTGGATAGATCTTCAAATTTGATGATTCTAACTTAGATCATATCACTTATATGTGAAGGAAGTTCGATTGTTGGGAAAGTTGCCAAGGAAACGAGTGTGCCTTGGGCAAGTAGAAGAATACCAAAAAGTTTTGGAGTAGATGCATAGGTGGCTAGTAAGCGACCAATGGAATGGCAATTTGTTTTATATGATTGTTCTATTTTGTTTTTGGTATCAGATTTCTATAACCACTCGAGTGAGTGTTTTTCAAAACAAAAAGTTTTTAGTTTTCGTAATGGGTTACCATGTGATGTCTCAGAAGGGGGTGTCACAAATTCGGCCTCAGCGAAACTCGGAATCTGGATCTGGCCCAAGCTGAAATGGAAATGAATTAATAATTATGGAAAATTATTAATTCATTTCCATTCTGGTCTCACTCTATTATTAATTGAAATGGAATAGCTAGGGCGGGGGCAACAATATCATACAAGATACTTAAACGAAAACTTAAATATTGCACTGCGATTTGAATTATCAACTTCTACTTTTTTCGTTCCTTTCTTTTTCTTCTTCGAATCCAAAAATCGAAGAGTTAAGTGAATCAAAAACCCAAAGGAGGTTCATGGCCAAGGGTAAAGATATCCGAGTAACGGTTATTTTGGAATGTACCAATTGTGCTCAAAATAGTGTTAATAAAAATAAGGAATCAACTGGTATTTCCAAAGATATTACTCAAAAGAATCGACACAATATGCCTAGTCGATTGGAATTGAGAAAATTCTGTC
Source organism: Ammopiptanthus mongolicus (assembly GCA_039655645.1). Classification (NCBI taxonomy): domain Eukaryota; kingdom Viridiplantae; phylum Streptophyta; class Magnoliopsida; order Fabales; family Fabaceae; genus Ammopiptanthus; species Ammopiptanthus mongolicus. Next base: position 59,993,024 of record CM077347.1, on the reverse strand, counting down.
CCTGTTGTTGCAAACATATGATTCACGCAGAGATAAAGAAATAGATAAAATTGATCGCTTCTGTGTTACCCTTCCAAACAAAGGGAAGGAACATGAAAAAAAATGACCTATTTTTCATATTAAATAAATAAAAGGTAGGTAGTAAAAATAGAAATAAAACAAAATAAATCCTTTTTTTTTTTTGTAAGAAATAGGATTTTCGGGACAGAAATAAACAAACCATGGATAAATCTAAGCGACTCTTTCTTAAATCCAAGCGATCTTTTCGTAGGCGTTTGCCCTCGATCCAATCGGGGGATCGAATTGATTATAAAAACATGAGTTTAATTAGTCGATTTATTAGTGAACAAGGAAAAATATTATCTAGACGCGTGAATAGATTGACCTTAAAACAACAACGATTAATTACGATTGCTATAAAACAAGCTCGTATTTTATCTTCGTTACCTTTTCTTAATAATGAAAAACAACTTGAAAAAAGTGAGTTGACCACTAGAACTACTACTATCAGTCTTAAAAAAAGAAAAAAAGTGAGTTGACCACTAGAACTACTACTATCAGTCTTAGAAAAAGAAATAGAGTTACTCTTCAATTGAATTCAAATTTGAATCTAAACTCAAATCAAATGTGGATTGATGTTTTGTTCGAAAACTACGACAATCCAATTCGGATTGTTCATTTTATTTTGATGCTATTTTGATGACTTTATGATATGAATTCGATTTTATTATCATACAAAACTCTACTACTTTCCTGGCGTTCAGTCTCCAGGAAAGTAGTAGAGTTTTGTATGATCTCGTTGGCAATCATAAAAAGACAATCTTCTTTTAATATAGCTATTTGTGCAACTATTTTACAATTAAGAAGCAATTGCCTCTTGTACAGATTATACATTAAATTATGATAACTATAGTATATATTTTTTTTATTCTCACCAATTACTGCATTTATTCGACTGATCCACAAACCGCAAAAATCCCTTTTTTTTCCTATCTCTATCCCGATGAGCCGAAACAAAAGCTTTTATTTTCTTTTGAGTAATAGTTCGAGTAAGTCTTGAATGAGCCCCCCGAAAGCGTGATGTAAATAAACGAATTTTTGTCCTCCGTTTCCGAGCTATATATCCCCGTTTAATTCTGGTCATTGAATAAATAAAATAAGACTTTTTTTTTGATGAATAACTATTTGATTTCCTTTCTTTCAGTTATTCTTTTTTCCCCTCCTAGTCTATTAATAATAAAAATAGATTCTTCCAATGTATAAAATCAAAATTCCAATGGCTTTTGCTACTATAACCTTCCCAACCACGATTTTTTCTTTTTATTTCTAAGCATTTAACCTCGAAACGAAATAAGAAATTGTATTGATACTAGGTATCAAAAAAACATAGTAAATTAAATAGAAATAGATAAAGAAATGGTGAGTTCCATCGTTTCTATGATTACTTTTTAAATGGCCAGGTCCTCTCTATACACCGGAGCCCCCCTTCATTTAATCAATGTTATTTCATTGTGAACTTGTACAGTTCACACTCTTTGGCTCTACCCATGAAATATCTAATAATAGGTCTTTCACAACGAAATCTAGCTATACAGTAATGGTATTTAAGTATGAAGATTAGCTGGGTAGCTGACCCTTTTAGTCCGTTCTTGCAAAAATAAGCACAATCTTTCCGCTTTTTTTAATTGAAATAGGATTTTCCCCGCTTAAGAGGTAACCATTTGCTACCAATGGGGAAGCTTTTCTCATCCTAAATTGCAAATTGAGGTGATTGGGTTGGCACCATCAAAACCATAAATTTGATACACAGTAGAAGAATATATATTTTATTAATAGATTTTTAACCGATCACCGATACTGGAATAAATTGTTTCCTTTCTTTCTTTTGTCTTAGTCTATGGATTTGAACGAGTCGCACATACACCCTAGTACACGTTCCTCAGCGCTGAGGGCATCCCCGAAGAGCGGGGGATTTCGTGACATTTCGGATTGGCTGTCTTGTGTTTCTAATAAGTTGTTTCATAGCTGGCATGGTGAGTCGTATACATACTGAGCTGGTTTAGATCAATCCGAACCCGATCATTACGAATGACTTATTATATTCTATTAATAGAACTATCCCCTTAAATCCGGTAAGAAGATTAAGTAAGAAGATAAAATAAAATCTCAAATCGTGTATTTGCGCGGACTCCTTCCTTGCCGTTCGTTAATCTTTTATTCAACCGCTGCAAGATCGACAATTCCGTGGGCTTGGGCTTCTGCTGCTGACATAAAAACATCCCTTTCCATGTCTTCAGATACAAGCCATAAAGGTTTGCCCGTTCTTTGTACATAAACCCTTGTGATAGTTTCGCGCAGTTTCAATAATTCTTCCGCTTCTAGGATAAATTCTCCCGTTTGTGCCTCATCAAAAGAACTAGCGGGTTGATGGATCATTACCCTGATGATATAACATCATAAAGGTTTCTTCTCTCTCGCACGATAAGGTGAGAGAGAAAAATAATAAAATAATAAAAAAAAACAAAGATAAAATTGAATAACCGTACAGGCTTCTTTTGCGTATTGCATACGGCTATACTATGGAATTGATTTTTACCTTACATCGAAGATCGAAAAAATAGAAAATATATTGGGTCTGATAGACCCGTATCAGTAAATGATCCAATAACCATCCTTCCTTTTTTAGAGTATTTCAAAAAAAAAAAAAAATACTATGACGGCTCCCTTGCTTTATTATTTCATCTGTTATTTAGCAATCCCAAAGTTTCTTTTTTTTTTTCAAATAGTAATAAAATAAAAAATAATTTTTTTGTTTTTCCTATTCTTTCATAACATAAATATTGTTAAAAGTTTTTCGGTGTGAAAACTCAAAACAAAACCCGATAGATCAGATCAAATCATAAATAACCCCCTTTTTCATACTACTCTTTCCATACATAATCGAATGGTTTTGAAAAAAAAAAAATTGCATATCGAACTCGAAGTGCCATGCTATTATTACTTAATATTCATAGGGCGAAGGCATAGTCTTTTTATTTGAGGAAAAAAAGACTCATTGGCGCCAAGCGTGAGGGAATGTTAGTCGTTTGGTAATTTCTCCTCCTGCCAAAATAAAGGATCCCATTGAAGCAGCTAATCCCATGCATACTGTCTGTACATCTGGTTGTACAAATTGCATAGTATCATAAATAGCTATTCCGGGTATTACCCATCCGCCTGGAGAATTTATAAACAGATACAAATCTTGGTTATCATCCTCTATACTGAGATATACCATAAGGCCGATAAGTTGATTCGATATTTCACTATCAACCTCTTGGCCAAAAAAAAGTAATCTTTCTCGATAAAGTCGATTGATTAGGATAAAATTTTATCACCTAAGAGCCATATGCACCTTTTGATGCATACAGTTCACCAAACAAAAATCGCAAAAAGGAATCAATGTGTAGATTTCAACCCTCTTTCCTTTTTCATAATGGACTTTTCCGAACTTCTAAAGAAAGGAAAGGTATTTTTTTCTTACATTTTTCAAGAAAAGAAAGACGACTTTTCTTTTTTTGACCCCTTTATCTATTCTATTAATATAGATAGAATCTAATAAAATAGATAAAGTACTAACCATATTGAACTAACTTTTCATTGATGTATTGTTTTCATCGAGATCGAATCGAAATCGCAATGTCATTTTCTTGTTTCTGAATGGGCTTCTTCAATTCTTTTAGGTTTTTGTTCGACTCTGTGTAAAGAAAGATCTGCTTGATTTGGATTTGCACATATAGGACAAATACTGCAATACCACATCTTTTTGCTACGAACCCCCCGTTTTTTCTGAATTTCTTGTTTCACATTTTCTGCCAAATATATGATGATATGATAAAAGTAGTAATCGTAGATATATGACCAATTGGTTTTTTCTAAGCAGAGCCTGGATGCTTCATTTTATTGGTCTAACCAAGCCAACCATAAATTATTCGAAATTTAGAATAGTAATCTGGATACCCCCCCCAACCAAACAAAAAATCGATCTAATTGCACTTCAGTACACTTCACGCTCAAAATTTTTGATGATTCAATCAATCTTTTTTTGGAGGTGAAAGAGAGTATATCTCGATCGGGGGAGAGACCGGGGAAATCCCATATGACCCAATATATCTGACAAGTCACACTATATGTCAACCCAAGATGCATCTTCCTCTCCAGGACTTCGAAAGGGTACTTTTGGAACACCAATAGGCATTAAATGGAGAAAAAGAATGGAACAGTATATCTCACTTTGATGTGGAAACGTAAAAATAAATGGGTTTATTGTGTTAAAAATGATTTGTCTTTATCATATTGTATTTAATTTATAAATCATAAATAAAAAAGGAAGACCAAATGAAATAAAGGAAAGTTCTTACAAATAGGTCCTTTGAGTGATAAACGAATATGTCTGCATTCCCTGATAAAAAGATTCATAGAAATATAAAAACATAGAAATAAAAAAGGGGGTAGGTCAACCCCCCTACCATTGCGTATTGTTACTTATCGGGTATAGAATAGATCTGCTTCTTTTTGTTCCTACGAATATAATTGTTCCATTATTACTAAAAAACTAGAACAAATATGAATCCTTTACCCGCGATAATCTACTGAAAGGGGAGGGTCCATAGTATATCGTTTTTTCCAGTGCAATAAAGTTACATAGTGTCTATTTTTTGTTGATATAAGAGGTATTTTCATGGGTTTGCCTTGGTATAGTGTTCATACCGTTGTATTAAATGATCCTGGCCGTTTGCTTTCTATCCATATAATGCGTACAGCTTTGGTTGCTGGTTGGGCCGGTTCGATGGCTCTATATGAATTAGCAGTTTTTGATCCTTCTGATCCTGTTCTTGACCCAATGTGGAGATAGGGTATGTTCGTTATACCCTTCATGACTCGTTTAGGAATAACCAATTCATGGGGGGGTTGGAGCATCGCAGGGGGAACTATAACGAATCCGGGTATTTGGAGTTACGAAGGTGTGGCCGGGGCACATATTGTGTTTTCGGGCTTGTGCTTTTTGGCGACTATTTGGCATTGGGTCTATTAGGATCTAGAAATCTTTTGTGATGAACGTACAGGAAAACCTTCTTTGGATTTGCCAAAAATCTTTGGAATTCATTTATTTCTTGCAGGGGTGGCTTGTTTTGGTTTTGGCGCATTTCATGTAACAGGATTGTATGGTCCTGGAATATGGGTGTCCGATCCGTATGGACTAACTGGAAGGGTACAACTCGTAAATCCCGCATGGGGTGTGGAAGGTTTTGATCCTTTTGTTCCGGGGGGGTAGCCTCTCATCATATTGCAGCAGGAACATTGGGCATATTGGCGGGCCTTTTCCATCTTAGTATGCGTCCACCCCAACGGCTATACAAAGGATTGCGTATGGGAAATATTGAAACCGTCCTTTCCAGTAGTATCGCTGCTGTCTTTCTTGCAGCTTTTGTTGTTGCTGGAACTATGTGGTATGGTTCAGAAACTACTCCGATTGAATTGTTTGGTCCCACTCGTTATCAATAGGATTAGGGATACTTCCAGCAAGAAATATATCGAAGAGTGGGGGCTGGGCTAGCCGAAAATCAAAGTTTATCAGAAGCTTGGTCTAAAATTCCTGAAAAATTAGCTTTTTATGATTACATCGGCAATAATCCAGCAAAAGGAGGATTGTTTAGAGCGGGCTCAATGGAGAATGGAGATGGAATAGCCGTCGATTGGTTAGGACATCCTATCTTTAAAGATAAAGAGGGGCGTGAACTTTTTGTACGTCGTATGCCTACTTTTTTTGAAACATTTCCAGTTGTTTTGGTAGACGGAGACGGAATTGTTAGAGCCGATGTTCCTTTTCGAAGGGCAGAATCAAAGTATAGTGTCGAACAAGTGGGTGTAACTGTTGAGTTCTATGGTGGCGAACTCAATGGAGTCAGTTATAGCGATCCCGCTACTGTGAAAAAATATGCTAGACGTGCTCAATTGGGTGAAATTTTTGAATTAGATCGTGCTACTTTGAAATCAGATGGCGTTTTTCGTAGCAGTCCAAGGGGTTGGTTTACTTTTGGACATGCTTCGTTTGCTCTGCTCTTCTTTTTCGGACACATTTGGCATGGTGCTAGAACTTTGTTCAGAGATGTTTTTGCTGGTATCGACCCAGATTTGGATGCTCAAGTAGAATTTGGAGCATTCCAAAAACTTGGAGATCCAACTACAAGAAGACAAGCAGTCTGATAGAACATTCTTTTGTTCCTTTTCGATTTTTTTTTTGTTGTGATTTGAATTTGACATAAGGAACCGGGTAAATCTTGATCTGAATCATTGCATTATGTTTTACTCTTGTTCTTTCCTTTTCTTTTTCCGGGAGATGACCCCCCCCAAAAAAAAAAACAGGTATGAAAGTTATAATTGTAAACCACGATCAAATCTATGGAAGCATTGGTTTATACATTCCTCTTAGTCTCGACTTTAGGAATCATTTTTTTCGCTTTTTTTATAGAGAACCCCCTAAAGTTCCAACTAAAAAGATGAAATGATTTTTCATTATCTCAATTGAAGTAATGAGCCTCCCAACATATTGGGAGGCTCATTACTTCAATTAGTCCCCATGTTCTTCGAATGGATCTCTTAGTTGTTGAGAGGTTTGCCCAAAAGCAATATATAAGGCATACCCAGTAAAACTTACAAGTAAACCAGATATAGAGATGGCAACTAGGGTTGCTGTTTCCATTATTATATAATTTCAAGACCACAATGGATCTATAGGATAAGATCTTTTATTTACAGCGGAATAGTCTACAAAGTCAACAGATCTCAATGAATAAAAAAATAGGATTTATGGCTACACAAACCGTTGAGGGTAGTTCTAGATCTGGTCCAAGACGAACTGTTGTAGGGGATTTATTGAAACCATTGAATTCAGAATATGGTAAAGTAGCTCCGGGGTGGGGAACTACTCCTTTAATGGGTGTTGCAATGGCTCTATTTGCGATATTTCTATCTATTATTTTGGAGATTTATAATTCGTCCATTTTACTGGACGGAATTTCTATGAATTAGATTCACAAGAACCGACTGCCTAGATTTTCATTATAAATGAAAGTTAAGCATTTAGGTCTTTGATTTTTAGCCCATTCTATTTTTATTTTTGGTAGTTTGACCGTGGAATTTCTTTGTTTTTGTATTTCCGGAATATGAGTGTGTGACTTGTTATAATTGATCCTATTGACAGTACAGAACATAAAATAGATCTACCATCTTGATAGAGAAGAGATGGTTTTCCCCCGTCAGATATTTATTCTAGTATCTGGAGCACGGAAGATAGAAAATAGATTTTAAAGTATTAGAACTATGATTCATACTTATTATTTAGACCTCGCAACCGGACTCAAAAATTTTTTCAATTTTAGCAGTTAAGTTATAATAAATCGAAAAATTTTGATTTTTTCAAACCGTCGCCGCTTATCTTTCTTTATTTTGATCAAAGTACAAACGTTTCTTTGGCTTTGGATTTTTTTTTTTCATTATATCTATTCATTGAATATGTGATAATCTAGCAGTTCTTACTCAGGGAATTTTTGGACTTAGATTAAAAGTTTTTTCAATCATCGTGGTTATGGTATGAATCTGAAGTTTTTTTAATTGATTCATAGGGTCTTAACAAAAGAATTCCTATCAATAAGAATAATAAAGAAGACAGCAGTAAAGTCGCATTACACACACACAAATCAAAAATAAAACAAATAAAAGAAAAATGAAGTAAAGTAGTAAATAGAATATTCAAGAGGCCTGTAACGATCAAGATAAATCCGAGTGAGCTGACTTGAGATTTTGGCATTATAACCACAAAGACTAGCTTTCGGATTTTTCTATTTTTTCTTATCTTCAGAGAAGATTGGAATCATAGGATTAAGTTAAGAAGTTTCAACCTTTCTATTATACACATATCCGTTTCCGCTACAACCAGTATTTGGTTATTTCTGTTTGAGCCGTACGAGATGAAATTCTCATATACGACTCTCAAGGGGGTTCCCTTGGTTTACCTATCTCAATAAAGTCTATGATTGGTTCGAAGAACGTCTTGAGATTCAGGCGATTGCCGACGATATAACTAGTAAATACGTTCCTCCTCATGTCAACATATTTTATTGTTTAGGGGGAATTACACTTACTTGTTTTTTAGTCCAAGTAGCGACAGGATTTTCTATGACTTTTTATTATCGTCCGACCGTTACTGAGGCTTTTGCTTCTCTTCAATATATAATGACTGAGGCTAATTTTGGTTGGTTAATCCGATCAGTTCATCGATGGTCGGCAAGTATGATGGTCTTAATTTAAGATGATCCTGCACGTATTTCGGGTGTATCTCACTGGTGGTTTTAAAAAACCTCGCGAATTGACTTGGGTTACGGGTGTAGTTTTGGCTGTATTGACCGCATCTTTTGGTGTAACTGGTTATTCCTTATCTTGGGACCAAATTGGTTATTGGGCAGTCAAAATTGTAATATGATCATCTGTGGTAGAGTTATTACGCGGAAGTGCTAGTGTGGGACAATCTACCATGACTCGTTTTTATAGTTTACATACTTTTGTATTACCTCTTCTTACAGCCGTATTTATGTTAATGCACTTTCCAGTGATACGTAAGCAAGGCATTTCTGGTCCTTTATAAAGAGTATGTATCATGGATATTTGTAATCAATCATTTATCACTTGGGGGAGGAACAATATTTCATTGCTACAAATATGTCTTATTTTTTTTATTTTTTTAATAAGACATATATTTGGTTGGATATTTCCCTTCAATTTAACAAAAATGGATTATGGGAGTGTGTGACTTGAACTATTAGTGATTGGACCACGCAGATATATGAAACTTTATCTTATCTGCCACATTTGAATTTACAATTAAATGTGTCTTTGTTCCAACCACCGCGCAAGCCCCCTAACAGGATAGGCCGGTTCGCTTGAAGAGAATCTCTTTTCTATGATCAGACTCGACCATCATGTCCTGTGCATGAACAGGCTCCGTAAGATCCAGTAAAATAAGCGATGTGGTATAATCCGAATTATGTCATATCTCTTTCACTTAACTTAATAGTATGGAAATGCATTCATTTCCTATGCATTGACTCGATTTATGATACTATCGGAGTGAAACAGGTAGATCTAAAGAAGAACAGGGGTTAGATTATATTAGTAACAAGTAAATCCTTTGTATGTAAAAAGTCCCGAGATTCTTTTTTTTGGGGGGGGGGGCACAATCGCAAGGTCTGAGATGACCCAGAAAGCACTATCAACTTTTAAAAGCCTACTTGGGTATTGAGCATTTACTTAATAAGAACTGAATTTTTTGCAACGGATAGTTGTAACTTCGGAAAAGAGAATCGGGTCCATTTTCTTACATAGAATCCTCATATATGTGTGGATAACATAGAAACTTTTTTCTATGGATACATTTGGTTGGTTCATTTGATTCGTGCTCGAGCCGTATGATGAAAAATTATCATGTTCGGTTCTTTCGGAGGATGGATCTATAAGGATTCACCTATCCCAATAACAAAAAAACCTGACTTGAGTGATCCTGTATTAAGAGCTAAATTAGCTAAAGGAATGGGTCATAATTATTATGGAGAACCCGCATGGCCCAATGATCTTTTATATATTTTTCCAGTAGTAATTCTAGGTACTATTGCCTGTAACGTAGGCTTAGCGGTTCTAGAACCATCAATGATTGGGGAACCCGCGGATCCATTTGCAACTCCTTTGGAAATATTGCCCGAATGGTATTTCTTTCCCGTATTTCAAATACTTCGTACAGTACCATATAAGTTATTGGGCGTTCTCTTAATGGTTTCAGTACCTGCGGGATTATTAACAGTACCTTTTTTGTAGAATGTTAATAAATTCCAAAACCCATTTCGTCGTCCAGTAGCAACAACCGTCTTTTTGATTGGTACCGTAGTGGCCCTTTGGTTGGGTATTGGAGCAACATTACCTATTGAGAAATCCCTAACTTTAGGTCTTTTTTAAATTAATTCAATTGTGAAATAAAATATTATGTCATGTGGTGTAGATTGTGTATCTAGTCCTTTTTTGACCTATTCCGAGTATATGGATTTGTGCTAAAAAAGATTTAAACTCCATTTTTTATCTTTATTTTTCTAAAAATAAAGATAAAAAATGGAGTTTAAATTTATGCAAAATGCCTTTCTATTTCTAAAATGTCCAATATATGTTTTACATCTTCTACGTGAAGATGTTCCATTTTCATAAGGTCTTCTTGACTGTTATTCAAAAGGTCCAATAATGTATGTATATTGGACCTTTTGAGACAATTATAGATCCTGGGAGGCAATTCGAATTGGTCAATAAAAATGGATTTCAATGCTATTTCTTGTTTATTTTTCCTTAGTTTCTTAAATATGTCATGAAAAGAAAAATTTGAAGGGGGTAAAGTAGCTTTGTGTTGATTGTTTTCTAAATTTAAGTTTTCTTCTTCTACATGCAAAAAAGGAATAAATAAATCAATCAAATTCCGGGAGGCTTCATAAAGCGCTTCTTTAGGAGTTAAACTTCCATTTGTCCATATTTCGAGAAAGAGTATCTCTTGTTTTTCATTCCCATTCACATAAGAATGAATACTATTGATATGATCCAAGTTCGAATCATCAAATTTGAAGGATCTATCCAAGAGCTTGTTCTTAGTTCTTATGTAAAAATGATGAGAAGAAATGGGGAAGAAAAAGGTGCGGTTGTCACCCGAATATGAAGAACAAAAGGAATCCACCAAGGAGTGTAAATAACTAAATAAGAAACTTAAACAAATAAGAATGAAAGGGCAACAACTAAAAACAGAATGTAAATGGCACAAATGTAAAGAAGAACATAAGATAAATTAAGAAAATGGAAGAGGAAGAAGATGAAGGGGAAGGCGCCATAATCATCCAAAGAATTGGAAGATTGATAAGCCAAGGAGGATTCGCCACAAAGAGATAGAACTCTTTGATAAGAATCAAACAAGTTCTAATCCAAGAACTTGAAGAGGAGGAGCCAATGCTCAACTCACAAAAATACCCAAATAGGATAAATTCTAATTTCATTCAAAGGTATCAAAAATGAGGCAATACAAGTCCTATTTAAAGAAGCTAAGGAACATTCTAGGTTAAGGAGGTGAGCATTTTCGTGGACCATGAAGCCCATTATACAATTAAAACCGAAACCCAATTACAAGCCTAAAAATTGCTAAATAAGACCAAATCCGTCCAGAACAGCGTCCCTAACTTCTATCCCGGTTTTGATCATGATATAGTACGAATCAGGTCTAGAGCTTCAAATAAGAATTGTAGATAATTCTCTTGTCTTTCTAACGAATTAAGAATCACTTCAATCGGACATCTATAACTCAAGATATAGCCAAAATAAGAACACTGATCACTTGGACTTGAATGGATTGATCTTCTTTTGTTGCAAAATTGACTTGCCCCTCCTTTGCCTCCATCATTCCCCCCTTCTTAGAGAAAATTCGACCTCGAATTTATTATCTCCATACCTACATCAAGAGAAAGAACTAAGTTTATGGAAATTGAAAGTAAATCAAGCATTGGATTTCCTTGAGTAGGAATCCTTTTATTTTTCTTATGTGCAACACCCAATCCTCCAGGGTCAAACACAAATTTAAAGAACTCACCACATGTGGCAAAGATGTTAGGAAATTTTTCATTATGCTCATACAACACCTTAAGATTGGTCAAGTCTAGAAATTGAAGTTCAAGGTGAGTAGGAAAGTTATACCTTTGAGAATTTGCATTGACGACCATATTTACCTCTCTATGCTTGGGCATGATGACATTTGAGAGTATTGCATCCTTTTTGGAATGCATCAAGTTATTCTCATAGGTGGAATACTCAAGTTTGGACCCATTGTACTTTTCACCCAAATAAACAATCGATGATCCTTTTTGAAGTAAAACAGCCCCCATGTTCACATTAGATGCATCACATTCAATTCGAAAGGACTTTGCAAGAATAGGTAAAGCAAGAATGAATGCATTAGTGAGCCTATCAAACGAGTCCACATGCAATTTTTGAGAACTTACATTAAACCCAAGAAGGCTAACATGATTTGTGCAAGATGAATTTTTATCAAAATTAGCATAAAAATTACGTACCCTCATATCATGATACCTACTATTCAAATCAAACTTAGAAAGATGGCAATAGTCATGCAATTCATTAAGCAAGTAATCAAACCTATTTAATGTAGGAAAGTAGCAAGACCCATGCAATTTACTAGGCATGTTATCAAATATAGGGGTAGAATGTTCATGATTTTGGGGAGCCATGCAAGTAAACAAACCGTGGGGTGTTTCCTTTGGACACACTTCTTCAAGTGCATTGGTTGTCTTGTAAGCTTCCTTTGAAGGCACATACTCAATTCTCTCACTTTCTTTTGCCTCTTTTTCTTTAGCATCACTCTCTTTTGCTTTCACCTCCCTCTCATGTTTTCTCTCAACATGGACCTCACTCTTTTGATCTAATTTCTCTCCCTCTTTCTTTTCTTCATCTCTTTTCAATCTCAAATTTGTCTCTTGAATTTTGTCTTGAGATATTTTCTTCCAATATGCTTCAAAATTATCAATCTTTCTTTTCAATCTCTCCTCTTTTCTCTCAATATTTTTTTCACTCTTTTCCTTCCCATTTGGGCATTGATAATCCAAATGCCCCCATCCAAAACACACTAGGCACCTCATATCTCTACTTCTAAGTTTAAGAGTTGGAGTAGAAGGAACATTACAATATCTTTTATGCCTCATTCTTTTGAGTTGTTGCTCGACCTTCATGGATTGGTGTACTAAGTCATCAAGCTCCACATAGTGTTGAAGCCCAACAATGTCTTGGATGTCTTGGTTTAGGCCATGGAGAAACCGAGCCATTGTTGCCTTTCTTCCTTCATCAATATTGGCTCTAATCAAGGTCATCTCCATTTCTTTGTAATACTCATCCACACTCTTAGTGCCTTGTGTTAACCTTTGCAATTGGTTGCGAAGATCCCTTTGATAGTGGTATGAAACATGTCTCTTCTTTATCACGGCTTTCATCTCCCTCCAATTAGCAATAGGTTGCTCATCATATCTCTTCCTTTCCTTTTGGAATTGATCCCACCATATCAAGGCATAATCAACAAACCCAAGAGATGCTATCTTCATCTTCTTTTGTTCACTATAGTGGTGACAAGAGAAGATTCGTTCTATTTTCATCTCCCATTCTAAGTAGGCTTCAGGGTCATTTCTTCCTTGGAAAGTAAGTATTATCACTCCCTCAATCCTATCTAAAGGTCTCACCATTTTCCTCACTAAGTGTTTCACTCAAATTGGCTTTTTCCATACCATTGGTTTGTTTTGCGCTCTTGCCTTTTCTCACTCAAAGTCCTCTTTCAATATCCTTGGAAAAGAACTATACTAATTCAAGAATGTAAACAAGTACCAAATCTTTGTGAAAAATCCAAACTAGCAATCAATCAAGAAGTTCAAGAAAAGAAAACTACTAAGACAAAACTTAGAAATTTAAAGACAAGCAAGAAAAGCTAAAAAGAAAAGAAAGCATACTCTAATGGAGAAGTAAGAAGACAAAGACTCAAGAACTAGTGTTTAGGAATAGAATTTGAGCCAAAGATATGTCCAAAACATCAAGTAATACCAATTTTAAGGCTAGAAACACTTAGAATAGGGGTTTTGTGGCCTAATTTGAATTCTGCTGATTTTTTTTTGTACTTTTTATAATTGCAGATTGGTCCCTTTGTATTTTTTTGAATCCGAATTTTTTATTTTTTTTACTTTTTGGGATCCTTACTTTTGCAAAAATAACTTTGGCCACAAATTTTTTCTGAAAATTACAGAAAAGAACGCCCCAAACTGATTTTAAGTGAATCACAAAGATCAAATAGCCTTTTGAAGCATGAACATGATGAACAAGGGGTTGTTCTTGGGAAGTGTGCCCAGAAATTAAATTTCCCCAAATTGATGTCTAGTTCATGCTTTAAGCTGAAAAATTGATTGGTATACTTGATTCCACTTGTAAAGACCTTTCAATCAAGGTGTAGATTAACACTCTAACACCATTTCGTGAAATTCATTAAGATCAAAGTGGCTCAAACTCCAAGAACAAGATGAAGAATTCAAAAAAATTCAAAAATCTAAAACATGGAATATGAGGAAAGGAAGCAACTTGAGCTATGAAACATCTTTTGGATGCTATGAATTACAAACCCCAATGGTCTAACAACTCATTACAACACCACAAATGATCAAAATTGATGATCAAAATGTGGGGTTGGGCATGGGTTTCAAGGTTAAAAAATAGCTAAAAAATTGCAAAAATTTCAACACAATCCATCTAGCAAAACCCAAACTAAAAAAGAAATTAAACTCAAGGAAGCTAGCTCTAGAAACCACATGATATGATCCAAGTTAGAATCATCAAATTTCAAGGATCTATCCAAGAGCTTGTTCGTAGTTCTTATGTAAAAATGATGAGAAGAAATGGGGAAGAAAAAGGTGCAGTTGTCACCCGAATATGAAGAACAAAAGGAATCCACCAAGGAGTGTAAATAACTAAATAAGAAACTTAAACAAATAAGAATGAAAGGGCAACAACTAAAAACAGAATGTAAATGGCACAAATGTAAAGAAGAACATAAGATAAATTAAGAAAATGGAAGAGGAAGAAGATGAAGGGGAAGGCGCCACAATCATCCAAAGAATTGGAAGATTGATAAGCCAAGGAGGATTCGCCACAAAGAGATAGAACTCTTTGATAAGAATCAAACAAGTTCTAATCCAAGAACTTGAAGAGGAGGAGCCAATGCTCAACTCACAAAAATACTCAAATAGGATAAATTCTAATTTCATTCAAAGTTATCAAAAATGAGGCAATACAAGTCCTATTTAAAGAAGCTAAGGAACATTCTAGGTTAAGGAGGTGAGCATTTTCGTGGACCATGAAGCCCATTATACAATTAAAACCGAAACCCAATTACAAGCCTAAAAATTGCTAAATAAGACCAAATCCGTCTAGAACAGCGTCCCTAACATCTATCCCGGTTTTGATCATGATAGAGTACGAATCATGATGAAGATCATGCTATCATGCAAGTTGGGCCTCAAACAAGGAACAAGACTAAAGCCTTGAAGATGCAAGAATAACTCAAGAAAGAAGAACTTGAGAAAGAAATCGGATTGATCATGCACTTCAAGCCACCACTAGAAGATGATCCAAGCACTATGAACATTTTCTTAATTGAGCTAGTGGAGTAGACATTAGTTTAGTTTAATTAATCTAGCTTAGTAATTGGTTTGGCCTTGTGCCCTTTTACCCCATGATTATGTAATAATTGCTAGACTTTTATGCTTTTGTAATAATGATGCACTTAGACACCTCTATGGTACTTGTGCATTTAGGAACAATAGGTTGTTGGGATTAAATCCCCTAGGATAGCCGTGCACCTTTTCTAAAACAAGGAGGATCATGCACTTGGTCCGAATTATGGAATTAGGGAGTCTTAGGAATATTCTCCTAACATCAAGGAGGGATTATGAGCAAACATTAAAAATGCTCCAAGCCCACTCCCTAAGTGCACACGGCGCCTCCTTCTTGGATGGCTTGGGAAACCCTAGTTGTTCTCTTCTATAAATACACCTCTTGTAATCACTTGAGAGGCACCTTTGAATAAAATTTGAATTACTCATACTTGAGTTTTCTTGTGAGGCCATAGCCCTCTCCTAGTTCTTGGATTAGAACTCTTGATTCTTATCAAGGATTGCTAATCCTTGTGGCGAATCCTCCTTTGGCTCATCAATTTTCCAATTCAATGGATCTTTGTGGCGCCTTCCTTACCATCTCTTCCCCTTTGCATTTTCTATTTTTCATTTGAGTATTGTTATCATTTACTTCTTTACTTTTATGAGTTGTTACCTTAGTGTTTATAATTTTCGAATTCTTATTGTCTTCTTATTTCTTGAATAGCTTAGTCTTTTCTCTTCACTTTTAATTCATTGAGTAGCATAGTTTCTTTTCATTTTCTTTATTGTTCACTCAAATAGCTCAAGGAAGATCCTAAAACTAAATGATTCCAACTTGGATCATATCATGTGGTATCTAGAGCTAGCTTCTTAAGCCATTTCTTTTTTCCTAGTTGCGCTTCCCTTGTTTTTCTTTTCTTTTGTTCTTAAGTTTTGAGCCACTTGATCTTGATGAGCATCATTAAGAGTGTGCAAATTGCTATGTTGCACCTTGATTGAAAGGTCCTTCAAAGTGGATTCAAGTAAACCAAGTTATTTACAATTTCAAGTAGTGAACTAGACACTTTAATTGGGAAAATAAAATTCTAAGCAGTGTGCTCCCAATCTCCCATTGTGTTCATCATGTTCATACTTAGAAAGGCTATTTGATTTGCTCATTCCTTGCCAAATTGGAATTGAGTGTTTCTTGCATTGGAATTATTTTTTTTTGGCCATTTAAAAAGTAAGGTCCCTAGGTTGAAATCAAAAGAGTCAATATACCTTGATTAGAATAAAATACAGGGACCTAAGCCAATTAAAAAAAAAACGCAATAAGAAAAAAAGGAGGCAATTTGGGGCAAATTGCATAGGCCACAAAATAATTTCTAAAAACTTTAGCCTTTCTCAAAGTTGGTTTACTTAGCTGCTGGACTTTAGCTTAATCAAGCTCAAAACTTTGTTTATGAACAAGTATTTGAGTCTTGTCACATCAACTTCCTTTTGAGTGTGCTTTCTTTCTTTAATTTTTTTGCTTGTCTTCTTAAATTCTCTAGTTGTGTCATTGTAGTTTTCCTTTCTTCAAATTCTGAATTGGTTGGCTAAATTAGGATTCTTACACTTGTAATAGCATTTCATACATCAATTGAATCTTGCAAGTTCTTTTACAAGGACTTTTGAGAGGAATTTAAAAGAGAAAAGGCTAGAGTAAACATTACATTTTGTGAGAAAAGCCAATAGAGAGATAAACACTTGTGACGTATCATAGAAGAACCACTTGAAAGAGATTCCACACCCCCTTCACCTAGAACAGCCATTTTACAAGTTCAAATGGGGGATATCACTAAACAATTGGAGAGGTTAGGACAACAAGTCCAAGGACTCATAAGACCACCTCCCCAATCTGAACAAGAGTCTCCCTATGAGAGTGAGGGAGAAAGAGACTATAGGAGACCTAGAAGGGAACCAAGGAGGAGACCTAGAGAAGATAGGATGGAGGGAGTAAAAATTAAAATACCTACTTTCCATGGGAGAAATGACCCCGAAGCCTACTTAGAGTGGGAGATGAAGATTGAACAAATCTTCTCATGTCACAACTATAGTGAGGAAAAGAAGGTGAAGATAGCCTCTTTAGAATTCCTAGATTATGCTCTAGTATGGTGGGATCAATTACAAAAGGAGAGAAGGAGGTATGATGAAGATCCCATAATTACTTGGAGGGTAATGAAGAGTGTGATGAGAAAAAGATTTGTACCTTCCCATTACCATAGAGACCTTCACAATAGGCTCCAAAAGCTATCCCAAGGGTCTAGGAGTGTTGATGAGTACTATAAGGAGATGGAAGTAGCTGTGATTAGGGCCAACGTAAAAGAAGATAGGGAGGCCGCTATGGCTAGGTTCCTACATGGCCTAAATCCAGAAATCCAAGATGTGGTTGAATTGCAAAGTTATGTGCAAATGGAAGACTTGGTTCACCAAGCTCTAAAGGTGGAACAACAACTTAAAAGAAAGAAACCCAAGTTTTCCTCCTCCAACTATCATACTTCGAGTTGGAAGGACAAAGCCAAGAGGGAGGGAACCTTTTCCAAAGATAAGGAGGCCACGTCCTTTCCCCCCACTCATGGCAAAAAGGATTTTGTACCTAAATTTGGTGATTCCACTCCTTCATCTTCTAATTCTACAAGGAGTAGAAACATCAAATGCTTCAAATGTTTGGGTAATGGCCATATTGCCTCCCAATGCCCAAACAAGAGAACAATGATTTTAAAAGAAAATGGCAACTTATCAAGTGAAGAATCTTCTCAAGAGGATGATAGTGACATTGAGGTCACTCCTCAAGAAGGTGATTTACTTATGGTAAGAAGACTTTTGGGAGTGCATTGGAAAGACAACAATACTCAAAGAGAAAACATTTTTCACACAAGATGTTTGATTCAAAGCAAAGTTTGCTCTTTGATTATTGATGGGGGAAGTTGTACCAATGTTGCTAGTGAACGATTAGTCAACAAACTTGGCCTAAAAACAATTCCTCACCCGAAGCCTTATAAACTTCAATGGTTGAGTGAAGATGGTGAGTTGTTGGTTAATCAACAAGTTTTGGTTAACTTCTCAATTGGAAAGTACAAGGATGATGTCCTATGTGATGTAGTTCCTATGGAGGCCGGCCATGTTCTACTTGGAAGGCCTTGGCAATATGATAGGAATGTGACTCACCATGGATTATCAAACAAATTTGTGTTTGAGCACAACAACCTTAAAATAACACTTGTTCCACTTTCCCCAAAGGAAGTTTGTGACGACCAAGTCAAATTAAGGTTGAAAAGAGAGCAAGAAGTAAAAGAGAATGTGCCACATAAAATTGAGAAAGAAAAGAGAGAAGAGCCGAGAGTGAGTAAAAAGGAAAAAGAAAGGAAAGTAGAGAGAAAAGTTGAGAGTTTATTCATGAAAATGAGTGAAGTAAGGAAGGCTTTCTTGGCAAGGAAGCCTATGTACATTTTATATTGCAATGAAAACACTTTGCAAACTCAACTTTCTTCTTCTATTCCTTCTTGCATTTCTAAACTCTTGGATGACTTTGGTGATGTCTTCCCCAATGACATACCCCACGGCCTACCTCCTTTGAGGGGAATTGAGCACCAAATGGATTTAATCCCTAGTGCTTCTATTCCAAATAGGCCGGCCTATAGGGCGAATCCTCAAGAAACTAAAGAAATTGAAAAACAAGTTGAGGATTTACTTGAAAAAGGTTGGGTGAGGGAAAGTTTGAGCCCATGTGCCATGCCGGTTATCCTAGTACCAAAAAAGGATGGTACTTGGAGGATGTGCACATATTGTAGGGCCATCAATAACATCACAATAAAGTATAGACATCCCATCCCTAGACTTGATGACATGCTTGATGAATTGCATGGAGCCACACATTTTTCCAAAATTGACTTGAAAAGTGGCTACCATCAAATTAGAATCAAGGAAGGGGATGAATGGAAAACGGCTTTCAAAGTTTTGACTCTATGAATGGTTAGTGATGCCATTTGGGCTCACAAATGCCCCAAGTACATTTATGAGGCTCATGAATCTTGAGAAACTTTCTTGGAAAATTTGTTGTTGTCTACTTTGATGACATTCTAGTGTATAGCAAGTGTCTAGAGGATCACATCACTCATTTGCAAGCTGTTTTGAAAACTTTAAGGCATGAAAAGTTGTATGCCAACTTAGAAAAATGCACATTTTGCCAAAGTGAAGTGGTGTTCCTAGGCTTTGTTGTAAGTGCTAGTGGGGTCAAAGTGGATCAAGAGAAAGTTAAGGCAATTAGTGAGTGGCCAACACCCAAAACCATGAGTGAAATAAGAAGTTTTCATGGGTTGGCTGGTTTTTATAGACGGTTTGTGAAGGATTTTAGCACCTTGGCTGCCCCTCTCAATGATCTTGTCAAAAAGAATGTCCCATTCAAATGGGGAGAGGCCCAAGAAAATGCTTTCCAAACCCTCAAGCATAGACTCACTAATGCACCCATCCTTGCTTTGCCTAACTTTCAAAATAGTTTTGAAATTGAGTGTGATGCTTTAAACATTGGCATAGGGGCTGTTTTATTGCAAAATGGACACCCCATTGCATATTTTAGTGAAAAACTCAATGGAGCTGTTTTGAATTACTCCACTTAGGACAAGGAATTGTATGCACTTGTTAGAGCTTTACGAACTTGGCAACATTACTTATTACCTAAGGACTTCGTCATTCATAGTGATCATGAGTCCTTAAAACATTTGAAAGGCCAAAGTAAACTCAACAAGAGGCACGCTAAGTGGGTAGAGTTCATTGAGCAATTCCCCTATGTGATTAAACACAAGCAAGGGAAAGCTAATGTTGTGGCCGATGCTCTCTCAAGAAGACATGCATTGATGGCCACACTTGAAACAAAATTGCTTGGCTTTGATCACATTAAGGACTTGTATGAAAAGGATGAGGACTTCTCTCAAATGTTTGTGGCATGCGAAAATATGTCCCACAATGGATACTATAGGCATAATGGGTATTTATTTAAAGAAAAGAGACTTTGTGTGCCTAGAGGATCCATGAGGGAACTGCTTGTGAGAGAAGCCCACTTGGGTGGATTGATGGGTCACTTTGGAGTGCAAAAGACATTAGACATTTTACATGAGCACTTCTTTTGGCCTAAAATGAAACATGATGTGCATAAGCTTTGCTCCACTTGTATTGTTTGCAAAAGAGCCAAGTCAAAGCTTATGCCTCATGGTCTCTACACTCCTCTTCCTATTCCCTCTTCTCCTTGGGAAGACTTATCCATGGATTTCATTGTTGGATTACCTAGGACCAAGAGGGGAAAGGATTCTATTTTTGTGGTAGTGGATAGATTTTCTAAAATGGCTCATTTCATTCCATGCCACAAGGTAGATGATGCTTGTGTAGTGGCCGAATTGTTCTTTAAAGAGGTTGTGAGACTCCATGGCATTCCAAAAAGCATTGTCTCAGATAGAGACACCAAATTTTTAAGCCATTTTTGGAGGACCCTTTGGGGTAAACTTGGTACTAAACTCCTCTTTTCAACAACTTGTCATCCTCAAACGGATGGACAAACGGAAGTAGTGAATAGGACTCTTGGCACCCTCCTTAGAACCATTCTTAACAAACATATTAAGTCTTGGGAGGACCATTTGCCTTATGTTGAATTTGCATACAACCGAAGTCCTCATTCTACTACTCAATCTTCTCCTTTTGAGGTTGTTTATGGGTTTAATCCTTTGACCCCTCTAGACTTGCTTCCTTTGCCTAACACCTCCTCTTTAGTCCATAAGGATGGAGTTACTAAGGCCGAATTTGTTAAGAAAATGCATGCTAAAGTTAAATCCCAAATTGAACATAAAATGGAACAATATGCTAGGCAAGCCAACAAGCATAGAAAGAAAGTGATTTTCAACCCGGGTGACTTGGTTTGGATCCACTTTCGAAAGGAGCGTTTCCCATCACAAAGAAAATCCAAACTCCTTCCAAGGGGGGATGGACCATTCAAAGTGTTGGAACGAATCAATGATAATGCTTACAAAGTTGACTTTCCCGGTGAATTTGGTGTTAGTGCAACTTTCAATGTTAGTGACTTATCTCCCTTTGATGTAGATGATGATGAGATTCCAAATTTGAGGACAAATTCTTTTGAAGAGGGAGGGATGATGAAGATCATGCTATCATGCAAGTTGGGCCTCAAACAAGGAGCAAGACTAAAGCCTTGAAGATGCAAGAAGAACTCAAGCAAGAAGAACTTGAGAAAGAAATCGGATTGATCATGCACTTCAAGCCACCACTAGAAGATGATCCAAGCACTATGAACATTTTCTTAATTGAGCTAGTGGAGTAGACATTAGTTTAATTTAATTAATCTAGCTTAGTCATTGGTTTGGCCTTGTTCCCTTTTACCCCATGATTATGTAATAATTGCTAGACTTTTATGCTTTTGTAATAATGATGCACTTAGACACCTCTATGGTACTTGTGCATTTAGGAACAATAGGTTGTTGAGATTAAATCCCCTAGGATAGCCGTGCACCTTTTCTAAAACAAGGAGGATCATGCACTTGGTCCTAATTATGGAATTAGGGAGTCTTAGGAATATTCTCCTAACATCAAGGAGGGATTATGAGCAAACATTAAAAATGCTCCAAGCCCACTCCCTAGTGCACACGGCGCCTCCTTCTTGGATGGCTTAGGAAACCCTAGTTGTTCTCTTCTATAAATACACCTCTTGTAATCACTTGAGAGGCACCTTTGAATAAAATTTGAATTACTCATACTTGAGTTTTCTTGTGAGGCCATAGCCCTCTCCTAGTTCTTGGATTAGAACTCTTGATTCTTATCAAGGATTGCTAATCCTTGTGGCCAATCCTCCTTTGGCTCATCAATTTTCCAACTCAATGGATCTTTGTGGCGCCTTCCCTACCATCTCTTCCCCTTTCCATTTTCTATTTTTCATTTGAGTATTGTTATCATTTACTTCTTTACTTTTATGAGTTGGTACCTTAGTGTTTATAATTTTCGAATTCTTATTGTCTTCTTATTTCTTGAATAGCTTAGTCTTTTCTCTTCACTTTTAATTCATTGAGTAGCATAGTTTCTTTTCATTTTCTTTATTGTTCACGCAAATAGCTCAAGGAAGATCCTAAAACTAAATGATTCCAACTTGGATCATATCAAATCAGGTCTAGAGCTTCAAATAAGAATTGTAGATAATTCTCTTATCTTTCCAAAGAATTAAGAATCAGTTCAATCGGACATCTATAACTCAAGATATAGCCAAAATAAGAACACTGATCACTTGGACTTGAATGGATTGATCTTCTTTTGTTGCAAAATTGACTTGCCCCTCCTTTGCCTCCATCAACTATGATTTGCATTTCGAACAGGCATGAATATAGCATCTATAGGATAACTTCTGTCTTGAAAGTTATGTAGTGTTTTTATACGATATCCGCGATTCCTTTCGATTTGTAATCCAATACACAAATTAATAGGTTCTGTTAGGTTTGCTATATGTTGTGTATTATCAACGATTTCCACAGAAGGTGGTAAACTGATGTCTTGAGCAGTTACATATCCTGGACCCTTGACACAAATAGACGCGTCACGAGTTCCATACAGATTACTTCTCAATACAATTTCTTTCAAATTCATTAAAATTTCATGTACTGATTCTTGAATACCTACTATGGTAGAATATTCATGTGGTATTTTCTCAGATTTTGCACGTGTGATACATGTTCCCTCTATTTCTCCGAGCAAAACTCTTCGCATCTCAATGCCTATCGTATCGGCTTGGCCTTTCATAAGTGTAGACAGAATAAAGCGTCCATAATAAAGACGCTTACTGTCTACTCTTGATTCAACACACTTCCACTGTAGTTGTAGTGACCGAGTAGATACTCTTACTTTCTCTCGAACCATAGTAAAATATTTTATATTTTTTATCAAATCCTTGAATTGTTTATTTCTCTTGAAATCTCTTCAATGTTTATTTTTTTCGTTTTACATTACACACGTCTTTTTTAGGGGACCTCCATCCATTATGTGGCATAGGGGTTACATCCCGTATAAATTTTAATAGTATACCACTTCTACGAATAGCTCTTAATGCCACATCTCTTCCGAGACCGGGACCTTTTATCATGACTTCCGCTCGTTGCATGCCTTGATCCGCTGCCGTTCGAATAGCATTTCCTGCTGTGGTTTGAGCGGCGAATGGTGTCCCCCTTCGTGTACCCTTGAATCCACAAGTACCGGCGGAGGACCAAGAGATCACCCGACCCCGTACATCTGTAACGGTCACAATGGTATTGTTGAAGCTAGCTTGAACATGAATAACTCCCTTTGGTATTTTACGAGCATGCTTACGCGAACCAATACGTCCATTTTTATGCGAACCAATTTTTGGTATAGGTTTTGCCATACTTTATTATATTTTTATTTATAAATATTTATAAATCGAAGTCCAAGATCTATGGATATATCCATTTTATGTCAAAAATAGATCCTTTACTATTTTATAATTTTCTAACTAGAATTAAGATTCTCTTTTTTTATATTAATTGTACTATTTCTATTAATTCTATAATAATAGAATTTTTTAAATATAATTTGAAATATAAATAATTTTTTATAATATAATATTTCTTACTTAGAATATTAAATAATTTATATATATTATTATTTAATAGAAATTTATTTCATTTGTGTGTGCATCCGGTCCTTTAGAATAGAAAGCCCTCCTTTGTGGAAATATTATCCTTGTCTTTGTTTATGCCTTGGGTTGGAACAAATTACTATAATTCGCCCCCTCCTACGGATCAATCGACATTTTTCACAAATTTTACGAACAGAGGCCCTTATTTTCATATTTGCCATTCCTTAACTTAATCCCTAATCTCTTTATTGGAAGAAAATAAGGTTTCCTTCAATTTTTAACTTCTAATTGTACCCCCACCAAAAAAAATGTTGAAGTTGAAAAAAAAAGTCTAATTAAATGACTTCCATTTTCATTTTTACTGTCGTGGTCGTATACATATAAAATAAGAGTACGTCGAGTCGAATCCTTTCGGAAACATAACATAGCCTAGAATCAAACAAAATATGATTCTATAATATAAAGGAATATGGAACATACCCTTGGGAAGTGATTCAGTAATTAAACCCCCATGAATCCATTTTCTTTTTTCTTTTAGTCTTATTCCAGTTAAAACCCTTTCGTGCATTGACTACTGTATATTCACTACTGTAAGAAGAGTGCTATTAGAAACCTGTGTTTTCTCTCTTTTTTAACAACAAAAATGGATAGAAGTTTCTCATATAATTCGGATATCAGAAAGATTACCATATATAACATAAAACTTCTCCACCGATTCTTTGTAATCGAGCCTCTCGATCTGTCATTATACCTCTAGAAGTAGAAAGAATTACAATTCTCATTCCTCCTAAAATTCTAGGAATTCGTTGATAATTAGAATAAATTCGTAGACCGGGTGTACTGATTCGTTTTAAAATTAAAACAATTTTATATGATCCTTTCCTATTTCTTCTATACCGTAGAGTTAAAACTAAAAAATATTTGTCGCCTTCCCTATGTTTTCTCACGTTTTCAATAAAACCCTCTCGTAAAAGTATTTTAACAATGTTTTTGTTGATGTTATTAGATGGTATTTGAACCATTCCTTTTCTATTCATGTCAACATTTCATATAGAGGTTATTACGTCAGCGATGGTGTCCTTACTCATGATAAACGAAAATGATTGTTGCCCTGATTTTTGATATAATCAACGTGCTGCTTTTTCTATTTTTTATTCAATAAAATATCTAATATTGATATCTTTTGAGGTTATGAAATCTTTATGAAATTCTTTATGAAATATTAAATTATATATAATAATTACTACAAAAGGTATATGTGTGAGATATAATCTATTAATGAATCTATTTCATTCACAAATAATATATCTATGTCAGGGTCTCGTCTTATAATACCTCGAGCGCTAAGGAAACTATTTTAGTGAAATTATACTGTCTCAATTCTCTGGCGATTGCGCCAAAAATTCGAGTTCCTTTTGGATTTCCTTCTTGATCAATGACGACCGCAGCATTATCATTATAGTGTATTATCATACCGTTGCTACGTTTGAGTTCTTTACAAGTACGTACAATTACAGCTCTAATCACTTCTGATCTTTCTAAAGGCGTATTTGGTATAGCTTCCTTTATTAAAGCAACAACAATGTCACCAATATAAGCATATCGTCGATTACTAGCTCCTATGATTCGAATACACACCAATTCGCGGGCTCCGCTATTATCGGCTACATTCAAATGGGTTTGAGGTTGAATCATATCATTTATTTTATCTGTTCTTTCAGTCCAAAGGTTGAAGTAAAAAAAAAAAATATATTCTGTGTTACAAACAAAAAAGAAATATACAATTGCCATTTTTTTTTGCCTCATAAGACCTCTTTCCTTTGCTTTGGTTCTCATTTTTATCCTGAAATAATGAATTGAGTTCGTATAGGCATTTTTGATGCTGCTATTGAAATAGCCTTTCGGGCTATATTTTCTGCGACTCCGCCCATTTCATAAAGTATTCTACCTGGTTTAACGACAGCTACCCAATATTCGGGAGATCCTTTTCCCGAACCCATACGTGTTTCGGTAGGTCTTATTGTAATCGGTTTGTCTGGAAATATGCGAACCCATATTTGTCCACCCCGGCGGACATTTCGTGACATTGCCCGCCGCCCCGCTTCTATTTGTCTAGATGTGATCCAAGCGGGCTCAAGTGCCTGAAGAGCATATCTTCCGAAGCAAATATGATTACCTCGATAGGATATTCCTTTCATTCTTCCTCTATGTTGTTTACGGAATCTGGTTCTTTGGGGGTTATAGTTGATGGTTGTTTTTCAATTCCATCGCTATTACAGAACCGTACATGAGATTTTCACCTCATACGGCTCCTCGCGAATGAAGCGATTCAAAAATAAAAAGAAAATAAATAGATTTAACCGAGAAAATAATATAAAAAAATATACATATGTTTAATAAATAATATGATAGAATCACGGGATTTTTCGAGATTTCATAGAATCTATTGGTCTATTGGAAATTTGTATATCTTGTTTTGATATATAACTAAACATGTATTCTTATAGACAATTTTTGCTATCCATATATAACTATATAATGTTGTTTTGTTATGTTAGAAGGTTCTAACGAATTTCTAAAATTCAATAAAATAAAATAAAAAATTTCGCGGGCGAAAATTGACTCTTTCATTATCAATTTCAGATGAGTAGGGTTATAGGCCATGACTCCTCAAAAAAAAAAAAAAAAAAAACGGATTGGTTCTTGTGGTTCGTTTCGCCATCCCACCCAATGAATCATTAAGATTTGTTTTTAATAAAATCTTCAGTATTCACAGGTTCCGTTGTTCCCATCACTTCTTGATTAATGGTTAGGTCTGAATTCTACAACGGAGCCTATCTAATAACTAATAAGATTTTAAATAAGATTATCTTTTTTCTTGAATCAACCTTCTTAGTTTTTATTGACTCATGGCTCTTGATTTGTTTGTTCTAGGAATATATTCTTCTATAATATGATAGGGATTAATTAATATTGATGCTTTATTACACTACTTTTTATGAGATGACCCATCGACCTTTACATATTAGAATTCTATATCAGTGATATTCTTTTTCTCTCTTTCTTTCAACCCTTCATTTATCCGTATATTCTTATTGCTTTACAACTCATAATCAGATTCGT